>LPNX010809632.1:248903-327256 GCA_001517045.1 Pseudotsuga menziesii | reverse complement strand
AGTATATGTCAGACATTTCCAGCCACTATGGAGATCTTGATCTATTGTATATCTTCAGCCTTTGTGGAGATCATGGTCCTTTGTATATATTCATCATGGATATTCTGATCTATGTATATTGTACGTGGCGATGACCACATGTGTGTTATCATGTTTCATGCCTATTCATGGCCATTGTACTCTTATGTATCGGGGACTGCTATATGTATTTGCAGTTATATGCAGAGTTGTATTATTGTACTATGCTGATTGGGTGGCTGGTCTTCCATTTGGGTACCTTCATCACTCCACTTCTGGGATGGACTTATAATGTATTCCGGCCATCGTATAACCCCTCTAATCTCATACATTAGGGGGCATCTGTTATAGCGGATTTCACCACACTAGGTGAATCACACATTGTATGTCCTTCCCCTGTCCCACTACAGACTCATTAGCCCCTATGGACTACTTTTTGTCTTTTGATGTGTCCTTGATCATCCCTAAAAACATAAGAAAAGTGATATACGCGGCTTTTACCCCGATAACCGCGTACATACGCGGATATTACCCCTATAGTCGCGTACATCGGGATGTGTACATAATCCAAATCCTTTTGGAGCATTCCTTGACTTGGATCCGACTCATATGACTCCCGGCCTTCCATATTCCTTGATATCGCACAGATTCGACCTTTCATTATCCCTTTGAAAATCTATATAAGGAACCCCTTGAGACATTGAAAGCATAAGAGAGAATTGATAGTAACGAAACTATAGTCCATTGTTGCCAGAACTTATGCTTGAGTCTACATCCCTTTGTCCCTTGGAGCACTGTTGTGTTCTTCCCAAGCTTGCCTTTTGCTAGTGAGCTTGCTATCTGAGTGATGGAGGATTGAGGTGGTGGAGGCCCAAGTGGGGGATTCAGTTTCTCCGGTTCGCAGACGTGCCGTCAGAGGTTGTCACTTGTAATCTCTGATTCATATTAATAAAAATATCTTTTCCTGTCCAGTAATGTGTATTTGAATGAATATTGTATCCATTGGAATATGTCAAATGCTTCTACATTATTGATTATATATTCTATAATAGATCTAACACCATGATATATAGTATGCTTGTATTGTTTACTTATTGTTGAGGAAGTATTATATCAATTCAAGCTGAAGATTGGAAAGCTCAACGGGGATCTACTTCAACCATCCGGAATAAGGTACGAGGTTCGATCCTTTAGTGTTAGACATTTTATTTCTATTGCATATTGGGAAAGATTGATTTCTGGAATCTAGCTGTCTGTTGTGGTACCCCAAGCCATAGGAATTTCTCTCTGTAACAATTATGATGAAGGAATTGTCATATGAATTAGATGTAGAATTGATGTTATGTATATAATTAATATTGTTATATTAAATAGTTTGAGTATTGTCGTTGAATTTTTTTATCACAATTCACATGATGGATAATATAATGAGTTGGAGAGTACTCGTGAAGCCTCAAACCATGGAATCAAAATAAAAATATTCCTCACTATTGAACGGTGTAGATTAAAACAATTTGATGATATATTTGGGAAAGGATTCACTTTTGAACTTCATATTCTAAGTATTGAATCACTTCATAGTCTGAGTGAATACCATCCTTGACTAATAGTCAATATGAGGGTTGAGGACCTGGAACAATTTTTTACAAGACATTAAAGAATCCAATGAAGAAAATCATGGTAGGTTTGTGAAACTGACATGTGCATAACTTATTGAACCATCCTAAAAAGAATGGATTTTAGTACAAAGGTTATTATAACAGAGATTGAGAAAATTCATTGATTCATGCTAAGTTAGATCCTAGACTTTGAAAGATGATGAACTAAAGAAACATTGCATAAAGGCTATATGGGAGCCTTGAAAATCACATATTAGTCCCCAAAGAATTATGATCAATATTATGTCTTTTGAGAAGCATCAAAGCATGACTTGCGAAAGAAGACTGAGAAATCCACCATGATGTAGCACAATCCTAGGGGAAGCAATCAAAATTGTTGGCCCTAGGAAAATATAACCAAAATTTTGTTTGAAAAGATGAAGATTCCATTCACAAATCAATAAAAGGCCATGACAGAAGAAGTTGTGACAAAAGTGGAGAAGAGTAGGTTGATACAAGGACTTCAACCTTATTTTGGGTAAGAGGTAGTTATACTAACAGTTTATTTTGGGTATAAAGACTGATTGTAACTAGGTCGATATTGCATATATTTAGATGTAACGAGATGTTTTGGGTGGGTAGAGCAACTTGTTGATTGATATTTAAGATTGAGTCAATGGTTAAATCAAAAAATGTAAAATCTTATAAATTCAATCCAAGTTGTGTGAAGATGACATTAAGGCATATAGGGAGAGATGAAGGAAGAAAGGATATAAAAAAGAATCAAGAAAAAGAGAAAAATACCTAAACCAGAGAGCATGAGATGAGTAAATAATTCATTGATTGTAATTAAGATCTAAAGAAGAGTCTGTAGGTTGTGTGTGCAAACCAAAGGTGCTAAAATATTACTCATGCCAAATGAAGAGCACCTTTATGGTTTTTCCCATATGGGTTTCCATGTTATATATGTGTTTTGTGTCTTTGATATTTGAGTCTATGCTTGAATGGATATCTATCTTGAATGAATTTGTTTAATTCTATCAAGCATCTAAAAGTTATAATGGTATGAAATGTTGATTAATATGTGTTATAATCTATATGTTATACATGTTGTTTCTCTGCTATATGTATGATTATATTCCCTAGTTTCTATCAAGTGTTCTAATGAATAATGAGATAAGGAAATCCCCTTTTGCAACTGTAGAAACCTGGTTCTAGAAATACCCATAAGATATCTTGGGTGAGACCTCATCTACGTCACAAGTGTTTCCAATAGAGTAATACTCTGTTGGGCCGATGTCTTGGGCTTTGTTGACAAACAAAGAAATATGAACCTGGGTTGATTGCAAGCACATCAACAAATGGTTCCATTGTCGGGACCTGAATCATTCTAATGGGGAAATGTTTTGGAAACTGATGAAACCAGAAATTCAAGATTGGGTTGATTACAAAGCATAGGAGTTTGCATAGGAAAAATTAAAGTATATCAACTGAGCACAAAAGAATGGTTGGAATGATACCTTTACATAGACATTCATGATATTTTATTTAGTGAATTTCCCATTGTATTGCATGAGTGATTGTGGAATATAACAACATAGAAGAAAAAATTTCAAGGTGGAGAACCTACAGAGTGGAGTCCTCATTTGTCAACTTATAGGTTGATAGTATTATACAGGGATGTATCACTAAGATTGCATTCGATACTATAAGGTCATATAGTGAAACAAAAAGAGAGTTATTCTAAGAACCTAGAGGTCACTATCTGGAAAATTTAAAACTGTGGATAAAGATGCTGGTATTTGGAAAGGGGATCATGATAATGGAGTTTGACAGATAAATATTTGTGCGTGGAGACCCGGGGTAATGTCGCAAGAAAATTTGTGAGCATAATGGACCACAATAAGTTGATATGTTTTCTGTTGATAGTGAGAATGAGAAAGAGGGTGCTTTCTTAAGGAGCGTAAGAATATTTAGGTCAGGAAAGAGAACAAGGACTATGACAAGAAGATGAAGTTGCAACACAGCCAAAAGAAGGGACTACAAATTTGCACCACACCTTGACAAAGAATATTGTGACAAATAAGAGGAATATCGGTTTATATCTGAAGAAGAAGAAGAAGAGTTACCAGATCCATATCAAGATTAAAACATACCCATGACCCCGCATACATATATAGAACCTGTGGTAAGATCTAAAAAAACATCACTAAGTGGTTTTGTCAGTCATAATAACTGTAGTAGTGGAAATAGAAGTCAAAGAATTCCTTCTTGTGGAACCTTTAAATTAACAATACCAAGAGTAAATAGAATGGCTGGAAATGATATAAAGTTACCAATATTTAATGGAAATGGGTTAAAGGAACCTGATAAGCATTGGTTCCTATGCGAATATGTTTGGACCATGTGACATATCCAAGATGAGGCTATAAAAAATACCATATGATCACAACTTTTAGAGGTCATGTGCTTTATTAGTATATGAAATTCTTTGTGGTCCTAGCAAGGATTCCCCAAAATTCATTAGATCAAATATGGAAAGGATTGATAGAATAATTCAAGAAACCTAAGTTTGAGTCGTAATGCATCATAGAAATAAAGAGATCAAACAATTGTTAACTGAATCTGTTTGGGACTTCGACCAAAGGTTTAAAAATATTATGGATAAAGTGAGTTTTCAGATGTCGGATATGCAACATAAATAATGGTTTCATGTGGTGTTGCTACCACATATTTTCATTCCTTTAATGAAATATAAGATTATATCCTAGAGAAAAGCTCGCAATCTCACCATGAAATTGAAATCTTCATTGGTTGCAGAAACTAGTGCGGGAATGATGCTTATATAGTCACATATTTCCAACCTCATGTTGCAACTTTAGGATATCAAGAAAGGGAAAGAAGTACATGTTGTTCAGGAAAACACACCATTATAACCTAGGGTCTCTGGGGTTACTAACATACTAAATTAACTTGTAGATAGTCATCAATTTCAGAATTTGAAATAGAAATAGGAAGGAATTAGGCATACCTTATTTATGACGATCGATCCTAGCTTTCTTCTTCTCTTCAAATTTCTTCCACAACTTTCAGGGGATCTCTAATCACCTGCAAAGAGCAATACCTTTCCTGCAATATATTATATATTATATAAATGGTTAATGAAATAACATGTTTATAATGAAACAATAAGATCATTCAGAAATCACATTATATAAGAGTACAAAGACACAATTTTGGAAGAAGGACTCTCTTTATTGATAAACAAGTGAGGTGAGATTACAACCCAACATCTAAGACAGGTTCTCCTCTACTAACCAAGGACACTAAGTTATGATGCTCTGAGACATATAAAGGAAAACCACCAGCATAACTTTTCTCTATATTTCATGTTTGATTAGCCTCAACCCCTACCCTCTATTTATACATGAGGAAAGAGAGAGGTTACGAAGGTTGATATGGTTGGGGAAGATGGAATAGTTATGATTAAGGGCCAAACTATCCTCTACTAATCGTGTTTATATTTTTTAAATTTGGATTAAGGCATACGCGGCTATTAATATTGGTAGGTCATGTATGATACACGAATTGCTTAAGGGAAACTCTCGGGTTTAAGCCCTAATGATGTATACACGAGTTGAAATGTAAATACTCACATATGATACATAGGTTGCAATGATGATAGTCTCTTATTCTCCTTAATATCCATACAAAAAATAGGTTAAGCTGGTAAGGGAATGATGCATCAAAAGTCATTCCCATCTATAACATTTTGGTTACTTCAATCCATTTTGTCCTTTTGTGTGCCGACACATTGGACGTCAGTACACGGATGGAGAAGTGACATTTTACATGATAAAATATTCCCCCTAATGTGTGAGGTCAGAGGGAAGCGATGATCGAAATACGTTACAATATTTTAATCTTGGAGAACCCAGTTACCAAGGCAGTAGGGAGGTACCTGAAATAAATACAGATCAAAGTCATATACAAAATAATATGTGAGGATGCCATGTCCAATAAAGAGGAAAACTAGCTCCTTTACAATATTTGATTACATCATATGATACGGGTAACAAGACCAGGTATATTACAAAGGTGGATCGAGCCACAATATACAATGATGAGTCTTCAAAATCTGGAAGCAGTGTAGTTGAACATAACATAATCTTGCACAAATTAGGTTATAAAGGTGAACCTAAGGTCTTCATCCAAATACAAAGGAACCAGTACAATCCATACCATGTGAATAGATGTACTAAAGTTGAACATGGAAATAAATCAACAAAATGTCGGTAAATGAGTGATGCTAACAACTGAAGAAAACAAGTTCACCAATAATGGTAGTGAATCCTAAGGTACCATCATCAAAACTCTAGGTCTTCTTCTTTAAGAAATGTTGATGAGAAACCATGATGTGAGGAGGAAGGTAATTAATCCTTCAACATATCACAAGAGTGACTAGGAACTGGATGTGGGAAGGTAGACACAAGTAAATATCAGAGAGGATAATGATGGGAATCAAGATAATAATCAGATGAAGGTACAAATCCTCAAATAGTGAGCATGACATAGAGATGACCCAAGGTAGCTTTTGACTTTCAAATAGAACAACTAGACTTATCTGTCATGTAGGAGACATGATCAGATTGCCCATGTAGAAAGAACAAGTGGAGGAGTAAAAAATCGAAGTAATAACTGAGCTGGAAGTGTAAACTAAGACATGGGTGTCAGAAAGTTCAGAGAGTGCTTTGTTCAAGGATGACATGCTGCCACTGTTTATAACATCAAGAAAGTAATTCTTCCTTATCTTTCCTGTTAAATTTTAACAAGTCCAGGAAAGTCAACTCAAGTCTCTCTTCATTTTTTACAAGCTTGAAGAGGGGAGAGAATAATGCTTGATATTCATTGATTCGTGGATTTTACGAGCCTAAACTAGTACATGCTCGTTGGCATTTTCATATTTTGAGAGTCTAAAAACTATGAAGAAGAGTCTAGGGGGGTGATTTTTCATACAATTTATTCTCCTAAGGCCGAAAAGGTATAAAAAAATCCACAGAAGAAATCTCTTAGCTCCCGGAGGACTAAGGTATACCTTTTCCGTACGTAGTCAGCAAGATCCGAAAAAGGGGTAAACTAATACCATACTGATGCACCTTTAGAAGCGGTAGATAGCCTGAGTTTAACGAGTGTGAAGGAAGGCAAGATCACTCAGAAATATCCATTTAATTATGATAAATGGGGCTTACAACAGTAAACTCGATGCTTTGTTATTTAGGTTTTGCGAGCATGACAAAGACATAAAGTATGCTTGGAATATTTTTCATGTTTAGTTCCAAAGCACGAAAAAGAGAAAACTAAGCTCATACCGGGTGTTCCTTTTTCTGTAATTTTAGTCCCTCGGTTCGAAAAAGAGATAAAACTCTGCTTGAAGATACTCTTCTCAATTCCACAGAAAAGAGAGTATTCAGTTTTCCTAAATAATACACAAGGCCAGAAAAAAGGGTAAACTTATACCTAAGTGGATGATCGTTCACTTATTCTTAACAAGTCTGAACAAACAAGTTTACTTGGCAGTCCAAACTATTTTGAAGAGTCAAACTAGGGCCTAAAGAAAAATCCATAAGGGTAGGGAGCCTTATAAACAGGGATAGCTCATAAAAATATGCAAAATGAAGGCTCATTTTTTCATGACAAACTACTAAGAATTATCTCGCATACCTAACACAACTGCAGCATGGGTACCAAAAAAATGATAAAGTGTTCTAAACTAGGGTACCCATGAGAAGGAGGCCCTATCCACAGAGGCCTAATGATTTATACGAGGTAAAAGTGGTTTGAAACCATAGTCCGTGGATGAAAAAGTGATCCTAGGGTTTAATGACGAATAAGGTTTAAGTGAAATATCAACAATAATGGCCAAATCCTACCCTATATGTGATGGAAAACAACATTTTAGTGATCTTGGACCTGTTGAAGTTAGAAAAAAACCATGGTATTAGTCCATTCATTAAAAATTGATTTTAAACTATAGGTAATGGGTCAAAAAATTGAAATTTTTTCTATAAAGAGTTCAAAAAAAAATAGACATATCATTTGGAAAATTACTAAACTTGGCAATTTTTACCTCCCAATTTCACTTGATCACCGAGGACAAACCGTTGGACCAAATCCAATTCTGCAAGTTGCAGGTTGGTTATCTCTCCTTTCTCCTTCTTTCTATCTGCTCCATTTTTAATTTTAGTGTAAAATTTTATGATTGTGTGCAAGCCCTAAACAAGTTACACAGCATATGTGGGTTAGATATTATAACATTCATGTATACATGTTTTATATATGAGTTGTTGTGAAGCAACCCGCAGATGACCCGCATTGTGTTGAAAGCACAGTTGCATATGCTACGTGACTTGTAAAAAATTAAAACATGGCCAAAATCAAAAGAAAATGATGGATTCTAATGATTGAAAATGGTCATTGGATAGGTACAAAATGGTTTTGGAGTGGAGAGAGAGCATGAATATATGGATCAATAGGCGATGCGAGATGCCCCAACTCTGCAATATTTGCAACAATGTGGCTTACTGAAATTCTACTGCACATTCGGCATTAGGGCCAATGTCCGCTTTCTAGAGACTCTTATAAGTTACTGGGACCATGACCTTGGTTTATTTGATCTAAAATAAGAGATATTGGATATTATAGTAGAGGAAATTTATTTCATTACAGGTATTTCCCGCAAAGGCATGCCCATAAACCTTGAGGGTACTGGTAGGGGTGGTGACCCTATGATTGTTTAGGACTACATTGATACATACTGCCCACCAGGTACACAGAAGAAGGTTACATGTGTCCCAATCACTCAAATAAATAGCTTTCCATTACAAGTGATGGTAAGCACGGTGGAAAGGATGATCGGCTCTTCTTCACTGCACTTGGCCACTCAGACTCAAATGTGAGTTGTAGTGGAATGCATCCAAGGTATAGTGTTTTACTGGTGTTCAGGTATGATCCCAATAATGAGAAAATAAATCTCTGATTGCAAATGAGGGTGAAGGAATAAATTTGGTTATGCAAGAGTTTTGGTGGTGTTCTTCTTTGAGAGAGTTCCTGCTCTCAGCCCTGTAGTAGCACTACCACCACCCTCCCCTCGCCAACCTAGACTTACTATATGGGGAGACATATTTCTCCATCAAGGTGGTGGAGGTTCAACCCAAAGTGTTTATGATGATGATTTCTATATTTTGTGGGGAAGGCAAGTACCCTCTCTCGAGTAATTCCCATACGTCAGATTGGAATTTTGAGGAGACAATGACCTCATCCTCCCGCAAGGGGAGGCATGGGGAGAGATAGGTATTTTTATCTTTTTATGTTATTTGATTTCCTTTATGATTTAAAAAAAAATATATGTATATACATATCTATAAAAATTTTGATCCTTTTTAGATGTTTTTAAATGCAGTTGTTGGACCTATATGCCCCAATGGGCATCCTAGGACCTTTATGCAGCCCACACAGGGTGGGGACCAAAGCATATTACAAGTTATCAAGGGAATTATCCAAGATAACCCAAGGTGTCCCTACTTTGCGGATAGAGAAGAACCCAATTATTATGCAGGAGTTTGTAGTAAGGATTCCGATGACCTGGATATGCCTTCTTAGAAGGGTAGCTAGGGCTGTTATTCATTACAGGGAAGCCGAGGAGGCATAGGAACAGGCTTAGATATATAGGAATATATATGAATTAGGATCCCATTTTTTGTATATTTATACAGCTATGACAGGATCTATAGATCAAAAACTCGATATATCTATGGAAATATTTTACATATATAAGTATGTGTGTGTGTGTGTGAGAGTGAGTGTGTTTTTCTGGTTATTTACATGTGTTTCAAATGAATATGTTATATTTATTTTACAAAGTGTGTTTTAAGTTCCAGTCTAGTATGTAATTTGCATAAGCATCAGTAATTGTATTTTCATTCCTTGAAATGTGATTAAATGAAATGTATTCAAAGTTTCTTTCAAGTAATATTACACGCAAAAACTGACGTAACAAAGTAGGGTTTTGCACTTGATAATATCCATTGAGTTGGGAAACCATGAGTTGAGAGTCAAATATGACCTCCAAATGGATAATTCCATGAAGTGTAGCATCCCATAACAACTCAACAAATTCCCTGTACTCATCCACATTATTAGTAGCAGGACCTAAGCAAGTGCCACTGAAGGAAACTAGCTGCCACGAGGGTTAATAGATAACCTAAGCGGCTGAAACCAGGTTACAAGTATGGCGACTAGCACCATATGCAAAACTTATGAACCAATCAACTGGCATATGTAACAACCAACAGACTGTATAAGAAACACTAACCAACTAACTATTGTACATAAAAATACATACAATAAAAATACAAGAACAAGGACCATGCCTAAGCGTAGTACTTCTTTAGGTAGAGCCCATTTGTAGGCTCAGGAAACTTATTTCCATCATAATCAGTCAATTCGTATGCTCCTTTTTTCAAAAACTTTAACATGACGTAGGGACCTAACCACATAGACTTAAATTTTCCTGCCCCTAGGGGCTCTTTGTCTTGATCCCATAGAAAAACAAGTTCCCCTTCAGAGAAAAATATTGGCTTAACTGCTTTGTCATATTGGTTCTTTACCCTAGTTTTGTGAGCTTGATTTGTCGTCAATGCATCTTTATGTCATTCATCCAAATTTTCTAAGTGAAGCAAACGTTCTTCTAGTTCTGTAGTGTCAGGAAGTACATGAATAACTATCTTAAGAGACGAATATCGCATTCAACCGGTGTGACTGCTTCCACCTCGTGAACGAAATGGAAAGTTGAAAAACCAGTAGAATTTTTGACATTAGTCCAGTATGCCCAAAGTGCAGGATATAGCATGATCTTCCAATTTGACCGGCTTGCGTTAACGGTACGCCTTAAAATGGTTTTCAAGGTTTTGTTAACTGCCTCTACTTGTCCATTCGTTTGGGGGTAGAAGGAATATGAGTGATCTTTCTTGAACCCTAGCATAGTATTCATCTCAGTCATCATACTATTTTGAAAGTGAATTCCATGGTGTGGAAATTGAACCCAAGTGATAGAACAATTACACTCACAAAATTGCTAATCAAACATGCAAAATTAACATCAAAGGAGATTGAAATTGGAGCATAACACTAATCTGTATTGAATAAGTATACAACAGCCAACCTTATGAAGTAATAGGCTGCTGCAATATATAATTACATGAGAGATTCAAATGCATAAGGATGTAATGAATATAAAATAAATTATTAAAATATTTTAGTTAATTATATGAAAGGGTGTAACCCTTCATGCTCAAGCCTATAAAAGGAGAGCTTATTGTACATTTTACCCATCACCCAATATATTATTATTATTCATATTCATTATTAAAATGATATTCAGATTCGACTAACGGATAACCGGATTCAGTTGCTCCATTCAGTATCAGAGCGGATTTGCTCCTGCACTCTGAGCTCGAACTCGGCTCATTAATCCCTCCTTGAGCTCGAATTCGGTTCATAAATTTTTTATTCCTTCGGTGCTCCATTTCACCACCTATCACTTCATCCCAAGTGCTGTAAAAAAAAAAAAAAAACACAAAAACAAAAACACACACAAAAACAATTCTCCTCTGCGCACTCTTCTCACGCAAAATCCTTACCCTCGCACTACCTCCACATATCCACATTCGTGCCACCACTTCTCTCCCTCTCCATTCCCTCTGCCATCCTCCAACATTTGTCGTGCTCATATCTTCTCGACTGCCTCAGTCCCCCTCCAACCACCCTACTCCACGCTCCTATGCATCCTCCCACCCACCATTCTGCACACCCCCCACCCACCGTCGTTGCTCCCACTTCTCCCCGTGCGCTGCCAGTTCTCTCCCTGCGTGCTTCCACCTACTCCTTCACCCTCTATGCCATCCTCCCACTACTCTCCCTACCCTCGCCACCTCTTCACAGCACCACCAACCCCTCAAGCCGCACTCCCTCATCACCGCTTCACTTCCTCCTCCGCCTAGATCGGCCTCCCCCATACGCCACCTCCTCCAACCCCCAACTACTCCACACCCTCGTCACCTACCAGTTTGCACGCTCGTCCTTCTCACCACGCAATCATCCAATCCACGACCTGCAACCAAACAAAAAAAATACAAACAAAACAATATATTATAAGTTATAATATAATATATTATTTCAATATATTTATAATAATATATTTTTTAAAAAATCAAATATTATATTTTTATTATAATATTTGTTTTAAAAAAATAAAAATAAAAATAAAAACTATATACAAATATAATATAGTTTATAAAAAAATATAATAATAATAATAATAATTAATTAATTAATATATCATTAGCCAAAATAGCGTTAAAATACACGCCTCCGCATATAAGGTCCAAGACCATGGCGGAGCTAAAAGAGCAAATCAAAAAAATGGAGAAGAACATAAAGTCCCTTGCCGTTGACCTAAAATGCGTGAAGGAAAAGATGCAAAATAACAAAACATTACTCAAAGACGAGCTTGTTGTGGTACTAGGAAGGAGGCTCGACGACAAACTTGACATCCTGAACGAAAAAACAAAAAGACTTGGATGAAAAAATGAGTACCGTGACGCAAAACATAAACACCATAACAGAGAACATGAGCACCATGACGCAAAACCATAATACATTATTCGAGATGTTACAAAGGTTCATACCCATTCCAGGCCACGTCAGCAGTCCAGACATGCTAGATGCCTCATTTCATGTTTCCATCCAGGAAACACTCGCAAAGAATCAAGAAGATTTTCAAAAAGAAATAAAGATTAACAATTCGACGCTTAAGCAAGAGATAGAAACACAAGTACTACCAGATATGGAGGCATGATTAAACAACAAATAAGATGCTATAAGTAAGATAGTAGAGAAAAGCAAAACTAAAAATCACCGCCAACAACGAATCAATTCAGATATGTCACTTTCATCGTCTAGTAGTTTCGAGCCACCATCAAACCATAAAACAAAAGGAAATCAACATCGCCCTTACAAAGTGCACCCACCTAAGGCAAAAATAGAGTTGTCGAAATACAATGGGAGTGAAGACCAATGCGTTGCTTGGCTAAACAAAGTAGAAGAATACTTCGACATTTACAACATTCAATCTGATGAGGAGAAGGTGAAATATGCGTCAATGCATATGGAAGGGTACGCCTATAATTGGTACTTATGGTGGAAGAGAGATAACTTTACCTACACCTCGAACTTGTTCAAAAATGATTTTTTAATAGGTTTCAAGGAATCAAAGAAGATGAATTTTTTAGTAAACTTACTAGACTACAGCAAGTCAGAAACATTGAGGAATTCACTCATCAATGGGAATCCTTATCAACACAAGTATTTGGGTTGTCTAATAAGCAAAGAATCGAAACCTATTTAGGAGGTCTTAAACCACACCTCCAAAAAGAGTTAAAGTTACATGACATACCTAATGTAGAAGTAGCAAGACATAAAGCAAAAGCCGCAGAACACAAATTGGAAGGAATAAAAAGAAAAAGGTGATATCCATTATCGACAAGCAAAAGAGACACAATGTAGGTACTGTACAGATACTTGGTCTCCTGGCCATCAATGCCACAAACCTCAATCATACGCCTACGAAATGGAAAATAGATCAAATTCATCTAACGGTTACTCTGGTAAGAAAAAGAAAAAGAATAAAAACATATGTCGTCGATGCGGTGATGATTGGACCCCTGGTCACAAATGTAGGAACAATGAGACAATATAGTGCAAAATCATCAATGGAAAGGAAGTGCAAGTCTCTACACAAGAGACCTCGTCTGATTCTAATACCGACACTGAGTCAGAATGAAGAAAGACACTAGGAAAATAATTAAGCTTTGAGGAGAACGCTTCCTTAAAGGGAGTGGAAATGTAATGAATATAAAATAAATTATTAAAATAGTTTAGTTAATTATATGAAAGGGTGTAACCCTTCACGCTCAAGCCTATAAAAGGACAGCTTATTGTACATTTTACCCATCATCCAATATATTATTATTATTCATATTCATTATTAAAATGATAGTCGGATTCAACTAACGGACAACCGGATTCAGTTGCTTCAAAGGATGCCATTCGAAATAGTCAAAAAGTAGGCTTACTAAATCTATTCAAATCCCCCATAGGTGCATAAAGTAGTTTCCAAATCCAATAGGATGCTCACGAATTGGAAAATTCAAGTACAAAATCTAATAAGGGATGGAAATACAACTCATACATGCTTTTATTAGGATAAAAGGATGGAGAATGATGTGGGAAAAAATCAAGTCAACTACACCTAGTCTAGCTTTTCCTTTTGCCTTAATTCTCAATAAAACAGGCAGCTTTATAGAAAAAGAAGATATGCGCTTTGGAGGATATGGAATAAAGTAGAAATGCTAAATATGGTTTCTAGGTTGTTTCCCAAGTGCTCCATGACTCATTTTTATCAAGTGTTGAATTCTATGACATGTAGAAAGCAACTAGCATAGAGTGGAATCTAGGAGACTAGGTAATAAGACAAAAATGATTTAATTAATGTCTAAGGTAGGTAACTCTGGGTTGATTATTCTAACACCCCCCCTTAAGCCTGACTTTATGAGTAAATATCAAAAACCTATAGGGCCTAGAAACAATGCTTAGTCACCCTTTACATACTGCTTGTCCATTCAACCAAGGAAAGAGGCAAAAAACCCAATGGGAAAATACTCCCTTAAACATGGATAGTAAAACAAAATTTGAAAATATTGTCATCAATCATGCTTCATAGCATGATCAGAAATCCGCAGCAATGATTTGAGATTGCTGAATGTCTTCTCACAAAAAAATTTGGTGAAGATGTCTACTACTTGTTCTGAAGATGCACAGAAGAGTAGATGAATGGTGCCAGCATGCACAAGATGTCTAATGTAGTGCATATGGATCTCAATGTGTTTGTTTCGCTGTCTTTGAACTGGATTATTGCAGATTTGAATGGTGCTATGATTATCACAATACATAATAGTTGAAAACTCTGATTCGAAGCCACATTCTTCAAGTATTCCCTGCAACCACAAACATTGAGTTGTTGCATTTACAAATCCTCTATGCTCTTCTTCTGTAGATGAGAGTGCTATGGCACTCTGCTTCTTGCTTGACCAGCTAATTGGTCCTTCTGCAAGCATGAACACATATCCTGATGTTGAATTTTGGTCTATGTTGTCACCTGCCCAATAACTGTCAGTAAACCCAATCAAATCAAGATCATATTTAGCTTTGTAAAAGATCCCATGAGTTCTTGTTCCTTGAACAAAGTTAACGATCCTTTTGGATGCTCTCCAATGGATCTCATGAGGTTAATCCATGTATCTTGAAGCCACACTAATTGCATAAGATAGATCAGGTCGAGTGTGTGTAAGATAAAGCAAACACCCAATCAACTTCCTATACAATGTATTATTTACCATAGGAGAAGAACCTACTACTTCAAGCTTAACTTCTTAGAGGAAAGGAGTCTTGCTTGGCTTGCAATATTTCATGTTGAACTTGTTCATCAAATCTAAGGCATACTTGTACTAATGTACTTTTATTCCATGTTGGGATTAATCAATTTCGAGACCCAAAAATTGGCTCAACAATCCCAAATCTGTCATAGAAAATGCATGGTTCATTGCATCCTTCAAGGAGGTAATATCTTTCTTTGAACTTCCTGTAATCATACGGTCATCCACATACAAGAAAATAATCATCAAAGAACCATGAATCAGATTCAAATAAACATTAGGATCAGACTTTCATCGAATAAAACTCAATGACAGCAGAAACCCATCAATCTTGGCATACCAAGCCCTAGGGGCTTGCTTGAGCCCATACAATGATTTCTTTAACCTGCACACTAAAGATGAATTAGAAACAAACCCTTCAGGTTTCTACATGTAAATATCTTCAGTGAGATCTCCATTTAGGAAAGCACACTTCACATCCATGTGATGTACCTCCCACTGCTTCAAAGCTGCAATGGCTAAAGCTAGCCTTATGGAGTCCATCTTTTCCACTAGTGAAAAGGTTTCATTGTAGTCAATACCATGTACTTGTGAGTAGCCCTTGGATACCAATATTTCCTTATATTTAAAAGGTGAACCATCAGCAGGAAACTTAGTCTTGAAAACCCACTTACATTGAACTAGCTTCCTCCCTGGGGGAAGATCAACCAGTTCCCAAGTGTTGTTCTTCTAGAGCGAGCTGAATTCTTCTTTCATGGCTGTTTTCCATATTGGATCATGTTCTGCATCTTCATATGTCTATGGATCTGATTAAACCATCAGATAGCACTTCTCAGCAAATAAGGTATCTTTCATACACAGGGCACTCTCAAACTAAGATCTAGTCCTCCTAGTGTCACTAGGATTTCCAGCTAGTTCCCCAGCTGCATGAATGGTATTTTCTACCCATTTTGGTATTGTAGGACTGTCAGGATCTGCAATCAAATCATCATTATCAGACATATAAAAATCAGCAAACTCATTAGTCTCTCCACTTACAATCAATTGATCTGGTGGTGAAGAAGACTCTCCAACTTCAACTGCAACTAAAGGCTCTTCTTGGAACTGAACACTTCTTTCAATGAAGGATTTTTTAGTGATCAAGCTGATCAGCTTGTACCCTTTTTAATATTTATAATACCCAACAAATAGGCACTTTTGGCTTTGGGGCTGCAAAGCCTTTCTCTTTTCAGTTGGAATTCTAGCCCAAGCCTTTGAGCCAAAAATCCTGAAATGGGTCACATCTAGCTTGTGCCCACTCCAAGCTTCGAAAGGAATCACACCACTAAGATTCTTATGAGGCACCCTATTCTAGATGTAGGATGCATATTTTATAGCCTTGGTCCAAAAATTGGGTGGAAAATTCTTAGCCTCCATCATGCAGGTTGCCATCTCCTTTAGTGACCTGTTCTTTCTCTCAGCAACACCATTTTGCTATGGTGTGTAAGGGATCGAACACTGCATCTAAATACCTGCATCTTTACAATACTACATGAACTCAGACTTGACATACTCACCACCATTTTTAGATCTGAGGATCTTGAGTTTCCTCCCAGACTGGTTTTCAACCAAGGCTTTAAAGACTTTGAAGAGGTCAAAAAATTCAGACTTATGCTTTAGGAAGTAAACCGAACAATACTTGGAAAATTCATCTATGAAGGTCAGTGCATACTTGGATTGACTCATGGACATATGAGGAAATGGACCAGCAATGTCACTATGGATCAATTCAAGAGGTGTAAACGTTCTCTCATGACTAGCTCTCTCAAATTTGTGCTCTGGGTGTTTTCCTAGGATACAACCTTAACAAACTCCCTTAGAAAACTTGATCTTTGGTAACCCTATGAACATATCTTTTTCACTCAAATCAGAAAGATAATTGTAGTTAAGATGGCCAAATATTTCATGCCAAATCTTGCTTGTCTCATTAGCATGAATCAGAGGAGAAGAGGGGTTTGAGTAGGGTAGAAAATGGGAAAACATGTATACCTTCAAAGTGTGATCAACAACACATTTTGCTATGAATTTACCATTCAAAATCTATGTGATTTCAACATCATCAGGGGAGAAGATGACCTTCTTTGGAGACCCTGTGTGAGTCATCTGATACACTAACAAGAGATTAGAGGCAAGACCTGGAACATACAACACATTATTGAACTTACCA
Organism: Pseudotsuga menziesii; assembly: GCA_001517045.1. NCBI lineage: Eukaryota > Viridiplantae > Streptophyta > Pinopsida > Pinales > Pinaceae > Pseudotsuga > Pseudotsuga menziesii. The sequence continues at coordinate 309,884 of LPNX010809632.1, read as the reverse complement.
TGGTCAAGATCAATCCTTCCTTTTCCCAAACTGTCAGTGAGAGAGTCATCTCCCAAAACTATTGGTGGACCTTTCAACATGTCAAGAGAGGAGAATGCCTCTTTTTTCAAAACCATATGTCTAGAAGCTCCAGATTCTATGATGAAGCTAGGTGATCTTGATGTGCCAGGAACCAAAGCATGTACTCTCTCTTTGTCTTCTGAATTTGATCCTCCTTCCCTCTTTTTGAGAAATTAAGAAGGGAGATGTTATTCTTCTCTAGGAGTTGGGTCAATATGTCAATTTTCTTCTTCATACAAGAGCTCTTAGGATGATATCCCTTACTGCAGGATGCGCACTTTCTCGTTTCTCCTTTGTTCTTCTTCTTCTGGAAGTTCTTCTTGGAGTGTTGGGGCTCCTCTTGAGACTTGTTCTTGTCTCTCTTTTTCTCAAGTGTATTTTTAGCTTTTTTCTTGATTTTTGAATCCACCCTTGAATCTCCAGCAACCAAATCTTGGTCTTTGGAAGGTTTAAAGGTTCCCATCATCACCAACTTATCTTGTTCCTATGTGAGGGATTCCATGAACTCTACAAGGTTAGGCATCTTCCAGGCTCGAGCTGTCAACTTGGTGGCATGGAAGGTTGAAACAAACACTGAATAGTCAGGGCCAAGCTTTGAGAGTATGGCCAAAACTAGTTTCTCTTCCTTCTTTTCAATCCCACATTGTTTTAGCTGCAAAACAAGGGCTTTAAACTTGGAAAAATAGAGTTGCAAGGATTCGAAGCTACTGGGACTCAAGGATATCAGATCATTCTTGATTTGATGTCCTCTCATATCATATGTCTTACCAAATGTCTTGGAAAGCTTCTCCCACACTTCATTCGGTGATGTCAATCCATCAAGATGGAAGAGGAGGTCTCTTGAAATGCTCAGACACAAAAGACCATAGGCCTCATCCCTCCTGTTGTGCCATTTTATTTTCTTTGCAGTTGCATTGGGATCTGCCTCAGTTGCCATAGTAACCCTATAGATACCTTTCACTCTCAACAATATCTCCATCTCAGCTTTCCATTCAAAGAAATTAAATGGAGTCAAGATGATCTTCTGAGATTAGTCCATAGCTCAGAAACTGTGCCCTTCAATCAGCAGGATATGCTCCCAGTCAATATGTCAAACCTGCAATAGCAATATGGAAGGAGAGAAATTGATCTAAAAATTATTTTATACCATGTATAAATTGAACCCAAGTGATAGAACAAATACACTCACAAAATTGCTAATCAAACATGCAAAATTAACATCAAAGGAGACTGAAATTGGAGCATAACACTAATCTGTATTGAATAAGTGTACAATAGACAAACTTATGAAGTAATAGGATGCTGCAATATATAATTACATGATAGATTCTAATGCATAAGGATTCCATTTGAAATAGTCAAAAATCAGGCTTACAAAATCTAGTCAAATCCCCCATAGGTGCATAAAGAAGTTTCCAAATCCACTAGGATACTCATGAATTGGAAAATTCAAGTAGGAAAGATAATAAGGGATGGAAATAAAACTCATACATGCTTTTATTAGGAGAAAAGGATGGAGGATGATGTGGGAAAAAAACAAGTCAACTACACCTAGTCTAGCTTTTCCTTTTCCTTAATACTCAATAAAACAGGAAGCTTTACAGAAAAAGCATATATGTGCTTTGGAGGATCTGGAATAAAGAAAACATGCTGAATATGGTTTCCATGAGGTTTCCCAAGTGCTCCATGACTCATTTTTAGCAAGTGTTGAATTCTATGACATGTAGAAGGCAACTAGCATAGAGTGGAATCTAGGAGAGTAGGTAATAAGACAAAAATGATTTAATTAGTGTCTAAGGTAGGTAACTCTGGGTTGATTATTCTAACACATTATCAGTGACAATCTATTTTGGTATACCAAAATGAGTAATTATTTGGTTAAATACGAAGTAATTTGTTGTTTCATTGTCTTCTTTGAAGGTATGCATTGCCTCTTGCCACTTTGTGAAGTAGTCAACATCAACAATTATATATTTGTGCCCCCAATAGAAATTGGGTTGCATGTCATGTAATCCACCCCCCACTTAGTGAAGGTTCCCACTGTAGTGATGGGAAACAACAAAGCAGGATACGACTGCATTTTTCTAGTATGGAGGTGACACATATGACATCGCTTCACAACTTCCACATAATCCTTAAAGATTCTAGGCCAGAAATAACCAGCACGTATAATTTTCTAGGTCATTGCTAACCCATATAAATGAACCTAACATGCTCCTCTATGGTAATAATTTAGGACATGCTCAACCTCCTTATGGGTGAGGGGCTGACGCAAAATCGAATATACCCCTCTTCGATACAAAGTATCACCAATGATCAGGTATTTTTTTGCATTGACATGCAATTTACGCTGCTCTTCCCACGATGAGGACCTGGGACACTTCAAAGTCTAGAGATATATAAGGATATATCTATACCAGGGATCATAGGTGGAAACCAAAAATATATACTCATCTAGGAATAAGTCATCCTCCACCACTACATTCTCCTCCGTAGGAAATTCTGAAATAAGCTCTGCAAAAATTAAGTATATTTTGGATTTAGTAGATTGGAAATCCAAGTCAAAATCTTGGAGGATGACTATCCATTTGTTTAATTTTCATCCAATTATGCGTTGGGACAAAACATACTGAAAAGTATTTACATCTTCCACCACTGTTGTTGTCCTCAGTAAAATGTAGTGACACAATCTCTGAACAATATAGACAACTTCTAATGCTAATATCTCTCCGTGGAAGTATCTGAGTTCCGAACCAGCTAATGCACGACTGAGATAATAGACAAAATGCTCTTGGAGATTTTCATCCTCCTAAACCAATACTACCTCGATAGTCGACTCTGAGGCAACCATATACCATATAAAATATTTAGAGTGATCTGGTGGACGTAATAAAGGAGCCGACAGTAAAGCATTTTTCAATGCCTCGAATGCAAGCTATGCAGTTTCATCCCATAAAAATGGGGTGTCCTGCTTAAACAAGTGCATGAAACCTTTGGTTATATTCACATAATTCACTATAAAAAGCCAAAGAAAATTAGATTCCCTTGTAGGCTCTGAAGTTTCCCGATGGAACGAGGAGTAGTCAAATTTACAATAGCCTCAACTTTCAAAGGATCCACCTATATTCCTTTGTTTGACATGATAAACCCTAGTAGCCTCCCTGACTCGAAGTAAAAAACAAACTTTTGGGGATTTAATCATATCTTATAATGTATACATCATTCAAAGATCATGTGAAGGTGATCTAGATGGTCCCTCCTCTTGTGATAATGGGAATGCAGATCATCCAAGTATGGCTTGATAATATTCTTGATGTCATGGAAAGAAAAATTCATTGCCCGCTGAAAGGTAGCTCTGACATTTTTCAAACCGAAGGGAATTTTATTGTACGCGAAGGTACCCCAAGGACAAATAAAATTTGTTTTGTGCTAGTCTTCTAGCTTTATTTCGATTTGATTATACTCGAAAGATCCATCCATAAACAAAAATACTTCACTACATGCACAAGCATCAATGATTTAATCAATCAAGGGTGTGGGATAGTTTTCCTTGGGACACACTTTATTTAGGTCATAGAAATCAGTGCACGCATGTATGGTCCCTTGTTTTTTATCAGCAGGAATGGGATTAGATACCCATTCCATCAGAGAAATTGGGTAAATAAACCCTTCTTTTAGGAACTTCTCCACCTCATCCTTAATGGATTCCTCTTTTTGCGGATTTACAGGCCGAATCTTTTGTCGAACAGGTTTAGCATTAGGGTAAGTCCATATTTTGTGTTCTACAACATATGGATATATATCTGGAATATCCTCATATGACCAGGAAAACACGTCATGAAATTCCTTAAACAAGGCAGTATATATAGCAATCTCCTTAAGAGAGCAGTTTGCACCAATATGCACATTTTCTACGACGTTAGGGTTTGTGGAGATGTTGACTGGAATGGTAATAGAGATATTTTCCATATTCCCCTCAACAAATATTCCCTCCTTTGGTAAAGGATTAATCAACGAATCAACACCCTCCGCTAGTCTCACATGGAACTCTTGGTTTTCAATTCTTCTCTACTCTGGAAGAAAGTAGGATTTGTGGTGAAGGTATTCACAAATTTTATCTCTCCCACTCATGGCTTCCAAAATGGATTTATCTGAAGGTAAAACCATGTCTAATAATTCATATGAATATAAAGAGTTCTCTGCCCAAGCGGGTAGATAAGATTCTTTCGACTCCTCTAAGACTGTAGGAGGAGTCGTGATAGAATCAACACTAGTGTCAACAATATCTTGATAATTCACTTCCACTACAGATAAAGGCACTTGAGATTCATGAAGGGAAGGAAGGACCCAAGGATCAATTCTATCAACAACCATCATGATAAACTTCCCTACACTCATAGAACCTAGGTAGTTAATAGGGGCTGGGATATCAAATGCTCCCATCAAAGATGCATACATTACAACCCCCAATCTCTCATTAGACAGTTTGATCTGATCAATCAAAGGTATAGTGGACTCATTAATCTCCATACGACCCTTTTGAGTGAAACTGAGTTGGTCAACAGTAACCAACTTCCCTTTGTGTGGAAACACTACCACTCGAAGAACGGTCAAGGAAATCGCACACATGGCATAAGTCCATATTCCCCCTAACATAAAGTTATAATCCAATGGAGCATCAATCACTTCTACCTCAACAGCCAATTCTTTCCCTTCCAACTTTATCTGAAAAGCCGGTAGGATACCACACTGACGGAAATACCTTCCATCGAAAGTAGTAAATAGAGTGTTTTATGGAACTAGCTTCGGGGAACCTAGGGCTTTCCAAAAAGACATTGACATTACACACATGGAAGAACCTTCATCAAAAACTGTATGTCCAATGGTTTTTCCTCCATGGACCACATCAATTGAAAAATCCACATGATACGGTAGGCGAATATTAACATCTGAAAGATTAAACTTTTCCAGCAAGCTTGATGAATCCATGATGCCTAAAGCTACTAAGAGGTCATCTCGCTGAGCAGGACAACTCTATAACACTTCCAATGCTGACATTGGACAAGGAGTTTGAGACAAATATTCAACTACAGAATAGTTAGAAGTAGCCCTAGAGTTAGGATCGAAATTTGAGTAAAAACACAGGGAGATATGTCGAAAATACAAACAAAAAAGTAGTGTTTTTCTTTTCTTCCTCCAAAATTAATAAATATTATTTTATTATTTTATTATTTTTTTTAGGAGGCCTATTTTGAGTTGAAATTTCCTTTAATGTGTGGCCTTGTTTTTCTGAAAAGTCGAAAACAAGTCTGTGCTGGGATCATACTTGACAGGAAGCTGAAAGTGATCAAGGAACACAATTGCCAAATCCAAAAAATGGTCATATGTAGCAGAGGGAAGTTCTGTGTACCATTTTGCTACAACATGAGTCAAGGTTCTTTGGAAAAGCCTCAACCGAATGGAGTCATTGTTTAGTGAGTTTGAAGAGCACCAAAGGTGAAAAGTGGTTATTTGTGCACCTGGATCTTCACCAGCTTTTCCTTCAAAATTAGGAATGTCTGAAGGTAAATTAATAAGTGTAGGTGGCCATGCCACACTATGTCACATGGGTTCATTCATCAACTTAGACAAATCTAGAAAGTTTAAAGTTCCTAGGAAGGGAACCTTTGGCCTAACCGGGGTTTGAAAATAAGGAATTTGGGATGTAGAAGGACCTGCCCCCTGGTTCCCAAATGAAAAGGTGGGGTTTCCCCCAGCCACCGGTTGTGATGTAGTTGGACTACTCTGAAAATGATTCCACCTGAAAGCCAGTGGATTATTAGTTTGTGGTGCACTATAAGTGATTTAGGCTACTCCAGATGAACTGGATTTTGAAAATCAGGAGCAGGTATCTCTCCACTAAAAATTGAAAAGGGAGAGTTCATGAAAGGGGTCGAAACCAGTGTCTAAAAATTATGGCCAAAATCATTTGTGTTTCAAGACTGCATTCCCACATATGCAAGGGTAGGACCGACATAAGGAGTGGATGGGGGAAAATTTCCCCCATTCCATAGAAAACCGTGGACGAATGAGGAGGGTCCACTTAGACCGCTGTGAGCAGGTTACATAAAGGAAGAGAAAGAAAAAGGTGCAAGGGGAATACCAGCAACCACCCCACTAGACATATCTACTAAATTAGAGGGAGATGAGGGTTGAGCCACTCAAATACTTGGTGAGAAGGGTGCAGTAGATGCACCTTGTCTTGGAGCACCAACTGGGGGAGGTGGGACTCCACTAGCCAAAATGGATGAAGTTGGGGTAGAAATACCCTCTCCAGAGCTAGACATATCTCTGCTCAAAGGAACACCAATAGCAGGTGAACTAAAAGGGAGAACCTGGAAAATCACAAGATTGTTCAGATCAGTTAGAGGTGGGTTAAAATTTCTTGCAAACTTGCCAGCCTACAAGTATTCAATATCTATTGTAGTTGTTTCTTACTAGTTAATCCTAAGTTCCGGTTCACATGGAACTTCACTAACTCCTACTAGTTCAAAATAACTATCAGTATCTAGTCTCCGCCTTTAAGGGGGTGGTGGAGGCTCCACTATAACAGATGGAGGAAGGTTTTGCAACCTTCTTAACCTATGAAGAGGTTTGTCCTCCACAACTATAAATTTGACTCACACACACCTAAAGGAAAACTAAACAAAGACAAACCAAACAGCACTCACTAGAAATGTCCTAAAGTCACACAGACACAATAGATATAAGGTACACCTTCGAAAGGAAATCCTGGGATGATTAGGCCCCAGGTCCAACTAGTGAATACTGAGGGGTGGTTACTTGGCATCACGTGAAGATGTTCCTAGGCACAAGCGTTGGAATCACCCAACTTCCCTTCCAAAATTTCTACCGAGGTTACCTTCCAAGTTCTTCCAAGGTGTGCTGGAAATAGCCTTCCAATAACACCTGTGTATGATCCCTAATGTCAAGAAACTAAATTCTACCACAACTACACCGAGATTCTGGCTAAACAGTCGCAAGCCTAATCCTTATGCATGGGAAGGGTAGCAAATCCCGAAACCCTGTCAACACCGACATCGCATGGGGCCCAAGAGGTTGTATTGACAAGATCCCAAAACACATAAAAATATTGATGTATGATCAAACAAGGAAGTGGAGGATCATCTCCTAAACCAGGTTCTCACGCGGCCTCATTCTTAACTCCTGTGTGAGAGGAGATTTCTAGGTGGTATATTGTAGAAGAGGATTTACCTACTGAAAGGCCACTATGTTTGAATTCAAATGATTTTGGACAGTTAAAACCCCTAGTCCAAAATCCTACCCTGAACTAGTTGATGTATGAGCCTAAAAAAATAAACTTACTAGTACTAGGATGAATAATCGATTTGTGTACCGACACATTGGGTGTTAGTACTCAGAAAAAGAAGTATCATTTTACATGATAACAGTACAAGAGGAACTTTGGTGTACACGATGTAGAAAATAAGGCCACCATAAAGACTCTTGTACATCATACATGAATTATATTGCATTGGGTGCACCAATTCCGATAAATACACAAGGAATTCCCCGGTGTATAATTTGTGAAACAAGAGGACATCGATCGAAGGAATGCTTATATTTAAAAAAAATAGTAAGTGCACCAGCAAGCCTATATTATAAATTGTGTCGATCGTTGGGGCATGGTGATAAATACTAGAGGGCATATTAGTTGTTGAAAAATAAAATTGTAGACACATACCTAATGAAAAATGATGAACATATGAAAGTTGAGCGAGCTTAGGAGCAATACCCTCAACCAAGGGTGGTATTATTTTTAGAGGCCGAGGACAAGGAGTATTTGGTCATGGAAGGGGCCAAGTCATGTCTTATAAATATGGACAACCTGGATATTTATCCAGAGATTGCACTAATCTTACTTTGACGTGTTCATATTGTAAATCATTTGACCACAATATCGAAGAATTCCCTCAGTTGATTGCTAAGTGGCAATCCATAAATGTGGGAAACTAGAATCCACCTCAAAATACCAATCCAAATATTCAAAATATTTTTTTGAACTAAGAGAGCCTGAAATTGTTATCATTACAAGAGGAGGTGTTGCGACTGGAGGAGATCAAGAAGCACCATATGGACAACAAAGGGTTCGATTGACACAACAAAATAAAGTGACATTTGATTTTTAGACATAAAAGGGAGTGTTCTTGGACATGTAATAGGAATTCATCGACATAAGTAAAGCATCCAATTCCACTACTACCCCAATGTCGAGTGAGGGACCAATTGTGGAAATGCTTGAAATATTGAAACAAATATTTCAAAGGAAACTGACAAAGAAGGTCAATAAATTGAAAGACTTATTCAAAAATTGTTTAGAATTAATAGTAGATAAATATGTTGTAGCATAATTGTCAACTTTAGTTGAGGAACCTCAATTATATGTGCGACTAGAAAGGAGAGCTAACCACATTTGGAAAAGAATGAAAACTGGTCGCAAGCTATGGATGAATTCCAAATAGGTGATTATGACATGGAATATATTATCCTAGAATTGGGATCATATGTTAACATTCTCACTAGAAAAACATGGGAAAGTATGGGGAAGTCGAGACTAGTATGGTCTCCTATTTAGCTGATATTAGCCAACCAGTCGAAGCTTCTTCCTATTGGTCAACTGACTTAAGTTCCTGTCGAGATAGAAGGAATTAGGAAATATGCATATTTTGAAGTTATATACATTGTTAATGATATAAATCCATATCTTTCACTAATGGGGATCGACCGAGCTATTGATAATCAAACTATTCTAAATTTCAAGAAGAGGATATTAACATTTAAGGAAACACAACTAAGGGTGGTTGTACCAATTGATCCTCTATAAGGCTAGAGATATGTTGAGAAAGTAAACAGTGAAGGACAATATGAATATCTGGATCATATCTACAATATTACTTCTGTGGTGGATGATTGTGTTAATCCAACAACCGATGCAAAACTTAGTTGGTGAAGTGTTAGTTCCTACTCATCAGCCTCCAGAGAAGATCTGGAGAAATAACATAAAATACTACATGAAGAATCAATGCAGAAGTGCACAAGATTTATAAAATATGTGTGACAGGTAGGTACTAAGGTATGTGATCTACCTACCTATGAAGGTTTACCTAACCTAGAATATTTTCTTACATAATTTGAAGTGAAAGTAATTGAACCCCAATGCTTGTTAGCTCTAGATTTAACATTGAAGGATACACCTACAAGATGGTGGGTTGCACATAAGCAGACTATTTTAGAGTGGTCTCAATGCCAAATATTGTTGGAATTCTAAATTGGAGAAAAGGTGCTCTACACTGGTCAGAAATATATAGGATTGACTAATCCTATCGAGCATATTGAGCATTGTCGTGCAACATGGGATATTTCATTGTGATGGGAATGGTTCCATAATTTTGTATACACCTTAGACATGATACCAAGAAAATGGTATATGTCATTGAACTGTGATGAGGAATAATTTATTGGGAAGAGTTAACTTCCAATTTCATGCATACAGTTGAATTTTTTTATGCTAATCCATCAATTGATGTTGCTTTGCAAGGAATCAAGACTAATATATTTGAAGACATTCCCATGTCGATGAAAAGTTTCCATCAGAGGAGTGTGGTGGTTAAACATTGGATGGAGTGCTACAATATCATAGGAGAGCCTCAAGATGACGATCCACACAACATAAATATTTGTGAGTTTGAAGGTACTAGCATAGTGGAAGGGTCAGGTCTATCAATTGATAAGTTTATGAATCCTCTTAAAATAAAGAAAGTTAATATTTATTCTCTTGAGAACCTGAAATTTGCTAACATTGGATACTATTGGGATGATGAAACCCTTGGGAAGATCACCGACTTACTACATGAATTTTAGGATCTGTTTCCTACTAAATTTTTAGAAATGAAGGGAATTTTTGGCGATATTGGATAAATGAAGATAAATAATCCTGACACAAAACCTATCAAATAGTTACCACATCATATTAATCCAAGCTGTAAATAAAAATTCAAGGAGACAGAGAAAAAATAAAAAAACATGGCAGGATGACATGCAACGATTGGATGTAGCTATTACACTTACTTGGAGTAATTTCTCTAATGAATAAATTACACCTGACATGTTATCCATGTTGATGTAATTGTAACTTCGAAATGTATTCATCCATATATCTTATGTATTGTACCCCGATGTTTATTCTGGGATGTGTCTGTAATGTAATTGAGTCATGTCATACCCCAATGTTTATTCCGGGAATTTTCTATAATATAAAAGTCATGTCAAGTCATTGTGGGTAACCCTCCTATTGGTCAAGAGTTAAAGTCCCCATAGTTATGGGGCCCTAGGGTTATTAGACTATCCTAGAGAAGTCTACCCTAGGTGAGTCATTGTAAGTCGGGGCNTAAACCTCCTTGTTGGTCGAAGGAGGAAAAGTCCCCACAAGTTGTGGGGCACTAGGGTTATTAGACACTCCTAGAGATGTCGGCTCTAGTAAGTAATTGTTAATTGAGACTGACATGTTGGAGTGGGTTTCAAGTGAACAAAAGAATATAAATAGAGAGTGAGTCTCTCTATTTATCACACACACACTCACTCATTGGGGTGCAAGAGTGAGAGGAGAAGTTTCTGGGACAAGAGAGAGAGACTACTGCTATTGGGAGATCATCTTTATGTTTTAGGTTTTACTTTTGGTGCTGATTCTATCTCTGAGGAAGTTGCGGATTTTTATTTTTTATGGTTTCCCTGAGGAAAATTCTTTGTGTCTCTTGTCTCTTTTGTTTTATTATTGTGCATGTTATTCTCTCAATTAAAGATCCTAAGATCATAATGCTAGATTGAATGATAAAATATAACATGGTATCAGAGCTAACCTGAGAAGAAAACATTGTGTAGCTGTAGAAGCTAGGGTTTCTTACTTTTTGGGTCTCTCTCCAAAATCTATCAGAAAAAGTATGCTAGGCTAACTCTCCATTGAAGGGCGCATCTTTCTGTCGAAGCGGAATTCGATTCCGAGCATTTTCAGTTTTGGTGCAGAAAATTAGGGCTTCTTGCAGAAGAGGAATTTTTTAGTGAGCCCGGCATAGGATTTCTCTCCTCATAAAAATCGAATTTTAGAGACTTGGATCAAGATTTTTGGTTGGGTGAAACTCTGGGAAAGTCAAACCCTAGTTTGACCCTGAGCTAGAAAAACCCTAAATACTAAAACTGCTACGTTTTGGTACATTCGCTATATCCCAATATTGGAAAAGGCTCAAGAGATAAAAATTGCAGAGGCCAAAGATAAAATCTTGATGCACACTATGTCCACAATTCAGCCTTATATTAGCTATATTATGGGAGATATGATCCCTCCAAGTTAGAATTCCAGCCTATTCCAGAATTCATACCTAAACAGGACACCTAGGGATAATTTCTATATCTTGGGCTACAAAGGTACAAATTAAATTTATAAATATGTTCCAGAAATGGCATGGAATTTAATTTCTATGTTCTGAAATTCAGACTCAAAAGATGAACCAGTGACACGTGGTAGTCTGTACAACTTCGTTGTTATAAACAGTCCTGTAATAGGTCACCTTGGGAAAATGACCATAAGTCCCAAATGGTGAGACCAATTCTGATGAAACCTATGGTGTTGGAATAGGGACATGTGAGGCTACCTCAGTGAAACATTTCAGACATAGAGAGGAAGTGATTTTAGAGATACCGTAGACATAGTAACAGGAATTTATGCAGAAGAATTTGGAAAACTAGGGATTCCTGTTCCGGGAGCTTCCCTCCACTATTTTCAGAAAAAGGAGTACAATGGATAGATCGCCTTGAAGATATATATATTTATATCCAATCAGATCTGAAAGATTCCAATTTTTGAAAATTAGGGTTTCTCTGACAAACCCTAGATCAGCCAGCTCCGAAACAAGGACGGACACCTCAAATCAGTAAGATCTAATATTTTGCTATTTTCATTTGAGGTTCTCATGTCAAAGTGATCTATCACATCAGCTTGGTGATAAGTTTGGTGAAGTTGACAACTTCCAAGCATGAAAGTATTTTATCTCTCTAAATAAAATGAATTGGACACCTACATGAGTAAATAGGTTCCAGTTCCAGAGGGAGATAAGGCTAAAATCCTTACACAAGAAGATCATTATTGATTCAATCGCGGATCAACTTGTACCACAAGTGTCTTCCATAAAGAAATAGAAGATGTTTGATTCTTTGACCAAGCTATTTAAAGGGAAGAACATAATTCGGAATATGACCTTAAGAAACTAGTTGAAGAATGTGAAGATCCAGAATGCAGAGACCATACAGTCATACTTTACAAGGGTCTCTCAAATCAGAGAACAACTTGAAGCGATAAAAGAAGAAGTGAAGAATGTAGAAGTGGTGATAGCCACCTTGAATGGAATCCCAGGATCATGGGATTCATTCATTTGAAGAATGTGTGCTAGAAGGAAGTGATTACTTTCAGCAGACTCTGGGAAGAGCACACACAACAAGAAGCTCAACTAATAATAAGAGAAAAGAAGATGGGAGCAACTGAAGATCAAGCTATCACCATCCAAAAAAGATCCCTCAAGCGATGGGGAATATGAAGAACTCAACTTTTGAAGAATCTCTTATCCACCTTAGCAGTTGGATAAGAAACGATGATATTATGAATGAAGAAGATGATGAAGCTAAAGGCTCAAGAAGGAGTCTAACCACAAAACAAATACAGATAAGTATTCAATTGTCATTTCATGATATTGTTTTGTTATGCATTTGTTTATATTCAGTTAATGTATTATGCATGATAGAATGTTTGCATTAATGACAGTATACTACTAATATGCATGTGATGGGTAAGTAGCTCATGGTGCTATACAACTCTCCATTGATACTTATCTAGAATGAAACCTCTTTGCTGACATATTGGATTAGTGCACAATCTCAATGTTGTCCCGGTAGAGATGGAAGGAATCTAGAAAAGTTTCCGTGAGATATGGATGAATGTTGTATTGGCTAAAGTAGTTGCATGATCATATATTTATGCATAAGAATTTTCTAGTATGAATATTCCTTATGAACTATTTCTAACCATACAAATGCATTTGACTTGTAGGAAAGATCGCATACATAATCGCCTAAAAGCAAAGAAGGATGAGACTTGTTCCGAAGAACAAGTGATGACAATTCAAGATGAAGAATAATATGATGAATGTAGTGACATCATTGATGTAGAACCTTCCAGCTATGAATAAGTTCAAGAAGAATGATGTCTAGGATGCGGTATCGATACATGAAGGGAAATTCGTAGTTCCATCATGCATTAGATGGAAACATCGTAGGATACAAGACAAGATTCGAAGAGACATATGCAGCTAGTGGGAGTTGAGACACATGACAGGCAGAATCATGTGTGCAAATGAAAGAAGGCCTTGTACGAGTTCAGAAGACACCCATGGGATAACACATACATGATGAGCTTGATGAATATCTGAACCTATGCTACAAGGTTGATATAGGATGACAAGCTCATAGATGGGTGTGAGAAGAACTTTTGAAAAAAATTCAAGATAGAGGATCTTGGTATCCAGTGTCACTCCAGTATAGAATGTTTCAATGCATAGAGTACAGAATACAAAGGGAGTATGATGCTTAAGAGGGAGTGACTGCAGAAGATCTTGAGGTTCAGCATGGTATGACAAGATGGATAGATTATAGATGACTCTATGCTTTACTGAGAATAAAGCGGATTCCAACCCTTGCTTCAAGGTTGAAGGCGGAAGACCAGTGATGCTCCTATTATCTGTCGATGCACTATTTTCTAGGCATGGAGGTGTGGACAAGGGAAGTATGCAGTAGAGATATTGAATAGGTTCAGGATGATGGACTGCAAGGCCATGACCACACCTATAGCATCGAACATGAAGCTATTGAGTGATGCTTCATCAAAGACGGTTGATGCTACGATGTATCGTCAGATGATAGGGTCCTTGAGGTACCTGGCGGATATGATACCAGATACTTGCTTTGCTGTGAACACATTGAGACATGTTCACTTGATTGTTGCAAAGGGTACAGTTGAGTATGGGCTCAAGTATGATATGAATCAGAAGATTAACATGGAAGGTTATGCTGATTCAGAATGGGCAGTGCCATTGATAGAAAGAACACTTCAGAGTGTTGCTTCAGTATGGGATCATGTGTGATCTCTTGGTTTAGCAGGAAGCAATCCTGTGTGGCACTGAGTATAGATGAAGTAGAGTATGTTGCAACTTGTTCAGCTAGTTGTGAGGAAATATGGATGTGGAAGATACTATCTAATTTACTTGATCTCTAGATGGATGCTACTTGTATACATTGTGACAACCAGAGTTGCGTCAAGTTGTTAGAAAAGTTGAAGCATATCGAGATCAAGTATCACTATATTATGGATATGGTACAGAAGGGAGCAGTGAAGCTCCAGTATGTTGTGATGGAGGAACAAATAGCTGATGTGTTGATGAAGCCATTAGCTAGGGTGAAGTTCGAGTACTTCAAGGAGAAGTTTGGTGTTCTCCAGATCAAGGTTTCATCCAAGGGAAAATGATGAGACCCATAGCCATTCTGACGAGTAGGTCAGATGTAAAGGATGAGCCATTCTATCATGGTGAGAGGATTGGTTCCTTCCATGTCAGATATGAGTGTTGAATGCCATTCTTGGAATGGAGGTACCTAGTTAGTTACCAGGAACACTCAGTCTGGGACTGAGAGAGCCATTCTGATGAGCAGGTCACATATAAGGGCTAAGACATTTTGTCATGGTTAAAGGATTAGGTTCCTCCCATGTCAGATGTGAGTGTTGGCTATTCTGTCAAGTAGGACAGATGTAATGGAAACTGCCATTCTCCTGAAGAATGGAGGCACCTAGTCAGTTACCAGGTAGCTCAGTCTAGGACTGGGGGCCATTCTGATATGACTGTAGGATTGGCTCCTACAGGATCATATGTGAGTGCATGCCTTTTCGAATATGCATGTTGGATTGGTTCCTTGCATGTGTTGAATGTAAGTGCAAATCCTTTCTTTGATCATTGGTTTATCAGATATAAGTGTTGAGCCTTTCTTCAATCATTGGTTGATCAGATATAAGTGTTGTTCCTTTATTTGATCATTGGTTGATCAGATGTAAGTGCAATTTCCTTTCTTCGATCATTGGTTGATCAGATCTAAGTGCAGAGCCTTTTGGCATGGAGGATTGGTTCCTCGCATGGCCAACTATAAGTGCTGGGCCATTCCAATCATTGGTTGAACGGATGTGAGTACTGGGCCTTTCTGATGCTATAATAGGATTGGTTCCTATATGATTAGATGTGAGTGTTGGGCGTGCCTTTCTGACGATTAGGTCATATGTAAGTGTTGGGCAGGCCATTTTGATGAGTAGGTCAGATATAAGCGTTGAAGAAGACCTACATGGTGGCTAGTCCTACAACCATCATGAAAGAAGGTTGGCTCTATAGAACTTCCTGTGATGAGAAGAATCATGAGATCACACATATGATGATGACCCATGATGATCCAGATCGAGCGATGATCCAGATCCAGTCATGATGTCGAGTGATGATCTAGATCCAGTGATGATCTAGATCTAGTGATGATGATCCACATCGAGTGATGATCCAGATCCAGATGAAGATGACTTAAAGATCAAGATGACTTGAAGATGAAGATGACTTGAAGATGCAGATGACGGGATGATCCAGAGAAGAAGACTAGTGTTGATAAATTTTGTCGAAAGAATACCTTCCTAGCTAAGAGGGAGTGTTGATGTAATTGTAACTTCAGAATGTATTCATCCGTATATCTTATGTATTGTACCCTGATGTTTATTCTAGGATGTTTATATAATGTAATTGAGTCATGTTATACCCTGATGCTTATTCCAGGAAGTTTCTATAATATAAAATTCATGTCAAGTCATTGTGGGTAACCCTCCTATTGGTCAAGGGTTAAAGTCCCCACAGCTATGGGGCCCTAGGGTTATTAGACTATCCTAGAGAATTAGACCCTAGGTGAGTCATTGTAAGTTGGGGCAATAGTCACCACTATTGTGTTAAGGATAAACCTCCTTGTTTTTCATAGGAGGCAAAGTCCCCACAAGTTGTGGGGCACTAGGCTTATTAGACACTCCTAGAGATGTCGGCTCTAGTAAGTAATTGTTAAGTGAGGCCGACATGTTGGATTGTATTTCAAGTGAACGAAAGAATATAAATAGAGAGTGAGACTCTCTATTTATCACACACACACTCACTCATTGGGGTGCAAGAGTGACAGGAGAAGTTGCTGGGACAAGAGAGAGACTACTATTGTGGGGAGATCATCTTTATGTTTTGGGTTTTACTTTTGGTGCTGATTCTATCTCTGAGGAAGTTGCGGGGATTTCTCCTTTATGGTTTCCCTGAGGAAAATTCTTTTTGTCTCTTGTCTATTGTGTTTTATTCCTATGCATGTTATTCTCTTAGTTAAAGATCCTAAGATCATAATGCTAGCTTGAATGATAAAATCTAACAATCCAAAGAAAAAAATTTCCAAATTGGTGAAACAGATGGCAACCTTTGCATATGAGTCATAGAATTGGAGACAAAATTAACTCCCAGTACACCCCCTGAGGTACTGGAGGCTCGATGGAACACAATAAAAGAAACTGCACAGAAAATTCATGAGGACAAATAACTTTACGACAGGGCATATGAACAAGTTTCTCAGTCATAGGAAGCCTTGATGGATGACATAGATCTAGAGAAAGTTAAAAAAAACCTTCACACTACTGAACAAGATTTTAATAAGTTGAATAATGAATTTAAGAAGTTTCCAACAATGGAAAATATGACCAATATTACTAAGTTGAAAATATTACAGCAGCAGATCACTCAACTACAGTTACAACAACAGAAAAGAACAGATCATGTCATAGAGCTACAGATGGAAGCATAAAAGGATACAAGAAATATCCACACAATTCATGAAAAAGTGCAATAGGAACTGGGTGCAACAAAAGAAGAAAATTTGGAACATATCAGTTTCAAACTTGTGGAACAATTGCAGAAATTCTAGGAAGAGGTGCGATAGGAAGCATAATCAGTAATGCAGATATGCCAATATTTCGAGAGCAATATAGCACCAATGGAAATTTTGGACTAATGTGGCTTGGGATGAGCCACATGTGAGTGTTGGGGGGCTATTGGCCTTAGGAAAAGATAAAAATAATTATGTTTTGAAAGTCAAATATTCCAGTCACAAGGTGAGAAAAGGTCGCGACGAAAGAAGTTGCGACAAAATTGGATAAGAGTAAGTTGAAACGAGGACTTCGACAAAGTTTTGGGTAATATGTAGTTAAACTAATAGTTTATTTTGGGTATAAATAATAATTGTAAAATGGGTCGATAGTGCATATATTTAAATGTAACAGGATGTTTTGGGTGGGTAGAGAAACCTGGTGACTGATAGTTGAGATTTTGTCGACGGTTAAATCAATAAGTGTAAAATCTTATAAAGTCAATCCAATTTGTGTGCAGATGACACTAAGGCATATAGGGACAGATGAAGGAATAAATGAGAGATAAAAAGAATCACAAAAAAGAGAAAAAGACATAAACCAGAGAGCATGAGATGAGTAAAGAATTCACTAATTGTAAAGAAGATTTAATGAAGGGTTTGAAAGCTGTGTGCGCAGACCAAAGGAGCTAAGATATTACTCATGCCATATGAAGAGCACCTTTGTGGTTTTTCCCATATAGGTTTCCATGTTATATATGTGTCTTTGTGTCTTTGAGATCTGAGTCTATGATTGAATGAATATCTTTCATGAATGAATATGTTTAAGTCTATAAATCATCTAAAATATATAATGGTATGAAATGTTGATTAATATGTGTTAGAATCTATATGTTATACATGTTATTTATGTGTGTTGATTGATGGATATGCTATATTCTTTGATATATGTATGATTATATTCCCTGGTTTATGTCGAGTGGTCTAATGAATAATGAGATAAGGAAATACCCTTCTTCAACTACAAAAACTTGGTTCTGACAATCCCCATAATATATCTCGGGTGATATCTCTTCTGTGTCATAAGTGTTACCAACATATACTCTTTTGGGTCAATATCTTGGGCTTTGTTGAAAAACATAGAAGTTTGAACCTGGGTTGACCAAAATCATGCCAACAAAAGAAAAGAATACTTCCAACAAGAGAAAACAAATGTTCTTGAAAAGTATACATGTTGTGTTTAATATCTCTATAACAACAGAAGAAGGAAATTCTTTTTGACTGGAAAGAGACCATTGAAAAAACATAACGAAATATAGCCAGGAAGGAGATAGTAAAACCCTTTTGAATATGAATTTATGGTATTGAAAGTGAAAATATATAGAGACACTTGACAGGGGGATCAAACAACATAAAGAAAAAGGAATATGAATATTAGTTTATAAAGGGAGATGACAACTAGAGATAGTCCATGAAGAAATCAATAATAATTCTTAACAGGAGAGAAAGATATATGTTTTTGACAAAATAAAATGTGAACAATATCAATATAAAGGGGAGAAGAGTTACAATGATCATCACTCTTGAATGATGAATGCAAATAAAAATATTGATAGGGGAAGATCAAATTGATACTCAACCTTACTTTCAAGAGGAATAGATGTGATAATTATCTTCACCATTGATGTCAAAAGGAAGATAAAATCCCTTGAGAAGAAGATAAGTTGACAGGGGTAGCAAATGGAAACATTCAGAACGTACTAGTAGTTATGGAACCCTGTAATATATGTTTTGGTTTTATGCAATATCGAACTTTGATAAGAGACACCTGTATACAGTGTATTAGTGTATCAAACTGAATATGAGGATTGAAGACTGCATATGAAGAAGGTGACAAAAGAAGTTTGAAAAGATGACTAACATGTGGATTGTAGTAGAGAACAAGGACTAATAGATGATTATATTTTGATGAAAAATTCTACAAAAAGAAGAGCTTGAATATTGACATTAGTGACACAAGAAATTATGATAGTAGTGAAAAAGGTAAAGATCTGGAGGATACTGACAGAATCCAGGAGTAAATCCTATTCCTAAGAAAAGTGTATTATTTTTCCTTGGTGTCAAACAAGGGGGAACAATAGTAAAACAAGGATAGAATAATAGGAGGAGCCAACCAAGTAATTCAAAGAAGGAGAAGCACAATCATAGGGGGAGAACCTAACACATGTTTTACTAGGAGTTGAATCCAATTCCAAAGGGGGAGAATGTTGAGAAGTGTTGTCATTGATGTCAAGTGAGGTCATTGATGATGAATATATGGAGTGGTAACCATGATGGATGATCATACATGGATACTATTTCATGTAAACCTTATGTAGTACGAGACCTAATAATTACAGACCTTAAATCCCTAAAGAATAGATGAACGATGGAATGGAACATTGAAATGTAGTCCTCATTAGACCTAGTATAGTATCAACTCTTATGGGAAATATTGATAAAGTTTGGCATGTTTGAACTAGTTTATTGAGCAAAATAAGAAAGTTTCATGTTAACATTGGAAGAAGAAATTGAAGTGAGTGCATGTATCTCATCAAATATTGAACTCACTACTTTGGTATCCAATCCATTCTACCATTATATAACTTTAGTTACTAGAATTTTATACTCTAATAACTCACTAGTGTTACATATGTATGTTCCAAATATTGGAATAACATAAGATATAATTCAATAATCGATATAGTGGTCATTTAATTTAATTGCTACATTAATTCATGGTGGGTCGACACATATGTGAATCATGTTTGAAGATATGGACCTAATTATGAATTGAAGATAAATGCTCAAAAGTGAGTAGAGGTGAGCTTTGGATGATCCAACCCATATTTGGTTGATATGTTGGATCCATAAGATAACATTGGGACCTATTAATGAATCCCCCTTCAAATCGTTTGGGTTCACAAGCAATAAATAATTACATGTTAACTCCCATATGACATGTCAGCCCCATAATCCATCCAAGAAGTATATAAATAAAAGATTGTGCGGTCGCATTTGAATACAAAGGAATTCAAGCAAAAAAAAAGTGAAGAAGTAAAGCATGAGCCTTGGGGAAAAAGGGAAAAAACAAATTCAAGCAAGAAGAGTACAAACCAAGGATGGAACTACTACAGATCATAATTTAGTAACTACGTCTTGTTTTGCTTATTTTTTGGGAATTAAAAATTCTTTTATGGACTAGTATGTCTAGGGTTTAGGATGTGCCTAAGAAATTGTATGAAGATCATATGTTACTAGTCTTGGCCTATACCATACCATTAACAAGACATAGTTTAATACATTTCAAGGTTTGTGTAACTCAAGTAAAGGGACTTAATCAAGTGACAACCCTATGACATAATAACTCAAGGCCTAGAGGAATTTCATGTATTTAATAAAATAAAGGATCTGAAGTACACACATAGATTAGAGAAGAATTGTGTACACATTTGTGAGTAACTTGAAGATCATTTTAGGATTGTGAGGATCAAAGCACATCATATTAATTCCAGGACAAATCCAAGAAGACTACATTGTTTAGAATTATACAACATATTTGAAGTAACTTTGAGATAGCATTGTGTCAGCGAAAATGATAGTGAGATTGTATAAAAATGAGATACAACTCTGTGTTTGACACATAGTATTTGGAGAAACATACGAATATTATAGAGGCAATTTGAAGAACATAAGTTTGAAGGAAAGTGAAGAACGTCATAAAGAATTGGAGCCCTTCTAATTGTATCTAGAGAATATGGTTGTTGGAGCATCCCATTAGTTGGAGTTGATAAATTAGGGGGGAATATCCTTCTTCCAGTTGAATATGGTAAATCAAGGATTTCTAGCTTCCTTTCATTTGTTGCTAAAGAAACCTAGGGGTCGTATCCTCCTTCTAGTTGGAGATGGTAAAATAGGGGTTTGTAGCCTTTTTTGAGTTGTATCTCATAAATATTGGACATTGGTGTCTCCACCAAATTGTTGTAATCTTCTATTTGTTTTCAATATCAAATATCAAGTTTTACATATAAATCTTGTGCACACTTCTATGATTTTCTATCTTATACATGGTTGATGGTGATGTGGGAAACCTTCAGCATTAAATAATGAAAATGTACAATATAACGAAAATAACAGAACACGGAAGGAATTTATTGATCCTAGGATACTTTGAGGTGGAAAACTCCTTTGAGAAAGCTCAACACTAATAACTCGTGGATGCCTTCATTGGCCTCAACACTTACTTATTTAATAAGTCTAATATAAACAACTATTACTCCCCGTGAATGTGGGATAATACAATATACTCATAGGATGACTTACAAATCATATGTATCCAACAACAATATATTAATGAAGTAAAGAGAAGGGTTGACGCAGGTTCCTAACATCCCCTCCCTCTTAGAAAATATTTTTCCTTAGAGCTTTAGATCTATAAATTGTTGTTGAATATGAAGGAGTGTTCCCATGTAGCATCATCTAGTTGCATGTCATCCTAATGAATTAATACTTCATTGATGGATCACGAGCGAAGTTGATGAGTGCACCTACTGAGGATGGACTCCGACTCCAAAAGTATGGATCCTTCATTATCTAGTTCTCATAAAATAGTTTGTGCTTTGATGTTGGTTGCAATAAATTTCTTAAGACAAGATACATATTGGGTAAACGCGAGAAGGAGGAGGAAGTCCGAATTTATAAGAAACGAACCCAATCTTCTGACGAACCTTATATGGCACATAGAAATTTGGAGCCAGCTTATGATTCCCTTTGAGTTTCAGGGATGATTTCTTGTAAGGTTGTAGATGAAGAAAAACCATATCACCAAATTCAAAGGTGCACTCCAAATCATGCTTATCTACTTGTTGTTTCATTCAATTTCTTTCCATGTGAATATTGTCCTGCAAAATGTGAAGAATATTATCTCGGTTTCAGACAAAACCGTGTGAACTTCCTAAACTGTTAAAATGTTGGGGGGGTATGGAAGGATCATTAGCGGCTCCTGACCATAAAATAATTCATATTGAATCATTATAGAGGTAGTATGGTAGGAGTTATTGTACCACCATTCAGTGAGAGGGAGACACTTTTCCCATTTATGTCAGTCTTCATAGGTGAAGAAACGAAGGTAATTTTCCAAACATTTTTTTATAACTTCAGTATGACCATTTATTTGTGGGTGATACCCTGAACTCATATTTATTCTAGTGCCAATGTGGTGAAATAGTTATGTCCAAAAATGACTTGTGAAAGTTGCATTGCGATCTAAGAAAATGGAATAAGGGATTCCATGAAGACAAAAGATATGGTCCATGAAAAATTATGTGACTAAGGAGGTGGTATATGGATGGTTGAGCGAACAAAAATGACTATATTTGGAGAGGTGATCAACCACAACCAATATCAATCTCTTCCCTCTATATTTAGGGATCCCTTCAATGAAATCCATCAAAATATATGTCCAAACCCATGTAGGGATAGGAAAGGGTTCGACCAATCTTGGAAGGAGTGTCGATTCACCCTTGTAGCACTGGAAGGTATCACATTCAACCACCATATGTTGAATTTCCCTTTTCATTCCCTTCCAAAATAAGTTAAGTCATGACCGATCAAACCTTTTGAGGAACTCAGAGTTCCCTACCAATGAAGAAGCATGGATTTCATAGAAGATAGTCTATTGACGATCTATGCTCTGGGGAAGCACTAGAATACCTTAATATCTTAGAGAAACACCATCCCAAGAGTAATGCAGTATTGTAGAAGGGTTATTATCCAACCATTGGATGATTTCAAATAATGAAGAGTCATTGACATAACCTTGATGAACAGATTGCAACCAATTTGGAATAGGCATAGAAATAGATGAAATAGAAACATGGTCATCAAATGTTCAAGAAAGAGAATACGCTACAAGATTTTCCTTAACCTTCTTGTAAGTGATCACATAGTCATAACACATTATTTTTATAACCCATTTCTATTGTTTTGGGGATGATACCCATTGTTCCAGGAAATATTTCAGACGCTGGTGATCATTATTGATGCATAAATGATTCCCTAACAGGTATGTCCACCACTTTTGTACTACATGCAAAATGGCTATCATTTCCTTCTCATATGTAGAATCAACTGAATTCTTAGCAGAAAGGGATTTGTTGGTGAATGAAATGGGATGTTCATATTGAAGAAGAAGAACACCAATTCCATTGTCGCAAGCATCACTCTCAATAGTGAAGGGATTGGAAAAATTAGGCATAGATAGAAAAAGTGTGGTACACATAGCTTGTTTCAGTTTATCAATGCACACTCAGTAGAATGTGTCCATGTAAAATCATCCTTTTTCAATATATTTGTTAATGGAGCTTCAATATTCCTATAATCCTTGACAAAATTATGACAGTATCTAGTCAGTCCCTAAATACCATGAAGGCTCTTGAGTGTTTGAGTATGCGGCCAATTTTTCATGGCATCTATTTTGGCAGGATACACGCAAACCCCTTGTGCTGAAATAATATGCATGAGATACTCTAATTCCTCCTTCCCAAAAAAACATTTATATTTTTTGGAATGGAGATGATGATCACAGAAAATATGCAGTACAAGATCCATATGTTGGATATGCTCAACCTATGTTTTACTATAAATGAGGATATTATCAAAGAAGACCATAATGAAGTTCCGCAAGTAGGGTCGGAATATTGTATTCATCAATGGATGGAATGTGTAAGGAGAATTGGTGAGGTTAAAGAGCATGACCAAAAACTCATAGTGGCCATCATGTGTGCATAAATTTGTTTTATGGATATCATCCTCATGAACCCGAATTTGGTGATACCCAAAAAGAAGATCCAACTTGGAGAAAAAATGAGTACCATGAAGCTCATAAACAATAAGAATTGGAAACTTATCCTTGATTGTGATCTGATTAAGTGCTTGAAATTCAATGCAGAGGCACCATGACCCATATTTTTTTTGTACAACAAGAACTGGTGAAGAAAAGGAACTGTTACTAGGGTAGATAATAACTTAATTCAATAAGTCTCGAACGAGCATCTCAATCTTTTTCTTTTGGTGAAACTGGTAGCAATAGGTCCTAGTGTTGGGAGGGACACTTCCAGGAAGGAGTGAAATGCGATGGTTTTTTGGCCTTGAAGGTGGAAAACCCACTAGTTCAGCAAAGACACATGCATGTTGATCCAAAATTTGTTGTATATCTAAGGGAGTAGTTGAGACTGTTAATGGTTGCATCTGAATGGAATGGAGTTGAGGGATGACACCATGTGAATTAATTTTAAGGATATTTTCCATGTGATGTGAAATGATGATGCTAAGATACCCTAGTTGTAAGCCCTTCAATGTATGTTTTTTCTGATTGACTAAAAACTACATCCAAAGTTCGGCAAAATCCCATAAGATGGGTCCAAGTGTGCAAAAACATTGAGTGCCCAAAACCAAATCAAATATGTGTCAAATATGCCTAAGGGAAAGGAAAATATATTGGAGTGGAAGTTATAATTTCTAATAGAGATACACACATTACAACACTTCCCCTTCCAAGGTAAGGTTCCCACATTTGCAATAATGAATTCAGAGATGGAGCAAGGAAGGAAAAAACAATCATCTTGTTTGGTGATCTGTGGGTCAATGAAGTTATGAGTGCTACCAGAATCAATGAGTATTGTGAGAGGGAGATTTTTGAAGAAACCCTTGCCCCGCATGATTTATGGGGTGGTGACTCTGGATAATGTAGGTATATATATATCTAGGTGGTCATCTTGAGAAGGAGGGTCAATAGGCAGTTGTTGAATGTCGACCTGATCATCCACTGAATCTTGAGCATCTTAACAAATTTTAGGTGCAGGTAGAGAATCCACATCCAAGAGATAGATATTTTTCTCAGCACATCTATGTAACCGATGAATTTATCATCTGAATTATAGCAAATCTCTTTTTCTCTATGTGCTTGCATCTCGGCTTCAGACAAATGCTTGATAGGAGTGATTCTAGGAGCTAGCATGCTTGGAGGTCTTTGGGAAACACTATTTCTGAATGGAACAAAAGTGGATTTGGAGCATTGTTGAGCTATGATTTTTTCCTCCACCAACTTATCCAACCCTAGGATTCCATTATTGTGTAGGGACAGAACATTTTATCCTCGAAACGAATTGCATCCTTCAAACCACTAATAAAACAACTCCTATGGAATGCATCAAATAATCCTTCTGTGTGACTGGACTATTTCTCAAATCCTGTTTGATAAGCTTCACAATACCAGTTTGGATAATTTTAGTGAGTTCTCATGTGAAGTCATAAAAAACACTAGGGCCAAATCGTTGCAAAACGAGTTGGAAAAACTCTGTCCATTTTGGCTCTTAACGAGCCTTGATGTACCAACAGAACCATTGAAGAAATTCATGTTCCAAATTAAAGGATACAACTATGAATTTGTTGACATCAAATTTTTTATGCATACTGAAATAGTGGTTTTCCCTGTACATCCATCCAGTTGCATCATCACCATTGAAGCGAGGAAAATCAAGCTCTGACCCATGAAAAATTGTTAGAAGAAGAGAACCTAGTGTCTGCATAAGACTTTGGTTGTCGTCTATTGTTCATGGATGAATGTTGAACATGGAGGCTAAGAATTTTTTCATCCATATCGTGAAGTTTGGTCTNTGCGTAGAAAAAAAAAATCCCCAAAAAAAATAGGAAAGGAAAATTTGGAGTTGGGAAAAATGTTGATGGGTAATTGGAGTTTGACTAAGTTTTGGACACTTTCTGAGAGACAGGGAGGTAGAAAATGGGGATTTTAGAAGCATGATGAAAGAATGAGAAAATTTGTTAAAGAGGGACAAGGAAGTAGAAATAGGAAATGAACACTATGCTATAATTTGAAGGCGATTGGGTGAGAATCAAATAAGTTATGGAAAACCCTAAAAATATACAAATGTGGCATTTCTAGAAGGGATAATTTTAAGAACACCCCCGAAATTTATATGTATAGTAAATGGGAGAATATTCCTAATACATAGGAAAACATGAGGCCTATTTTATCAATAATATAATATGTATATATTTTTTTTGGCTAATATTTCATTCTATTATATAATCTTGTAAATTATTGGCAAATATTTCACTAAACTATAAGATATTGTAAAATCCCGGTGAATATTTCATTGAATTGTAAAATATTGTAAAAACTTGGCAAATATTTCATTCAATATAAAATATTTTAATGTCTTGGTGAATATTTTGCTATGAAGACTTAGATTTTGATTCTGAAGATCACTAAGGTAGAGCATATACCATACCTTATACTAGAGCTCGAATTTCTCAACTCCTAGACACCCAAATGTACAAATTAATGAATGAGAAGAGGTGGAATTTATTTATACATTTCACAAGCAATATTTGGTCATAACTCACAAATGGAGGTGTTGGTGAAACACAACTACACTAACTAGATTCTGGGAAGGTGGGCACTCCACTTTTTATCTTGTCCATTAATGGTCCAACAGACATGTGGGGACCCAAATCTTGACATACTGACAAACTGAAGGAATTGAACTCTTTACACTGTGGAGTGATTATGGAACCCATAAATCATTATTACAACATGGACTATTATCAAGATCCACAAGCTTAATGTAGTGTATGAATTCCCAATTGGATTATTTTCCAAATCTCTCATTTTTAAGCTACCCTTTAACAAAAAAAATAACTTGCTTATCTATTTATAAATATAAATGCCACCTTTTCCTCTCTTTTGTTGACAATCAAAATATGAATTATGTCATCTGATTCAGAATTTTTAGAGTTAGTTAGAAACATGCAATGGTTATTATAAATCAGAATATACACTAACAAAAATAGAAATCACATTAATGCATCATCACGCATATCATTGGAACTATTATGTTAAAGACTACTTTTTATTAGATAAATTGAGGAGGTGTTTGTATCCATGTCCTTGAAATTTTTGAAAGTGTGTAAAATGTGGTAAAATTGTTTTATCACCCTCATTGAATTCAAAATACTAGATTTCAAATAGCATATTCTCTACATATCATGTCAAACATGCCTTGTACATATTATATGCAATCATGAGGGAAATGAGGTATCGTGTTCCAACTAAGTCATATATTTATCATACATAACTAGATCCATTTCTGGATGATGATAGCAATTACACATAAAAAAAAATCGCCAAAATGCATTTTACTTTTGAATGACCCTTACAAAAAACAAAATATCGTGAAACAAGTACAAAACCCAACAAATTTAGGTCACAAATAAAATTGAAAAACTTTGCAATACAAATATAAAAATCTAACATTCATGCACTTCTAAATAAAAATAAAAGAATATACCAGTACGCTTTGGACAACTCTATAAGAAGATAGCCAAAATAATGACCATTCCACTGTAGCCCCACCATTATAGTCAGTCTGCATTCATTTATATTACAAACATCCCAAACATCAACAATAACTAACATACAATATGAACATATACACTCTCATTAACACATTAAATACAATAATAATTGAAGAGCAAGATATTATTAAAACCACATTTTAAACAACTAGGTCAAATTCAGTTTGAATATATAAAAACCATGTGGTGTCTCTCCATCAAGGCTAGCATCCACTAAAAACATATAAATTTCAGCCGGTAGTTTAAACATGAAAAATTATAAAATAAATCATACCTTTTGAGCTCTATAACACTTTTATAGAATGAATACTCCTAGGATAGAATAAAACCCTAATAACACTGAATGAGCCCTAAGAATCAAGAGTTCCCTAGAACTCAACTGGCCTCCAAAAGCATCCATAATAAGCAACATGATAAAAGGTAAATTTATAGTATAATAATCTATTGTAACTATGGACGAAAAGCATAAGAAATTTGATAAAAAGAATGACGTGTTAATTATTGGATAAGAAGTGTGATGTGAGTTTGTATTCTTTGATCAATTGCATGTGTGGCATGCCCCTTCAAGACTTGATCTTTCAACAATGTAGATGTTATGCAAAGATTAAAATGTCGAGAAAACTAAGAATGAAAAGTGGAATCACATTTTCCAGAACCTTCACTCAGCAAGCACAATACGATGTGGGTGAACCATTAATCACTGTAGCATTTATATAGAAAATAATAGCCCCTTATTTTCCCTTCAATACTAGAAATCAAGGGATGAAAGAAATTGACTAAAAATATAGGAAAATGAAACCATATTCCTAAATTACAAGGAAATGGAGGGTGAAATAACCCTTGGGAGTCTCCATTACTAAAAATTGGGGGCGAAAGAGTGATTTGACTAGATTCTCTCTAGAAATTTGAGGCGAAAGATAGATTGGAGGGAGATTTATAAGCTAGGGAGAAAACGGTTTTTTTCATTTTCCTCATTAATATATGGGAGCCTATTCATTTTGGATTTATTTTCTTCTAATAAATATTGGGAGAATATATTTTAGTTGAAAAAACCCTTTCCATATAAGAAAATAACCCACTAAATTTTTGTAACCCCCTTAATATAGCCCATGGGCTATATATAGCCCCTAAAATTATCCATGATTTCTAGCTTTCGAAACTGGAATTTTGGATAGGTTCCTCAAAGGAAGGAAATATGTAGAGTGGAATTGCAGTGGTTCCAGTAATAATAGCTTTTCCACAAATGAAAACTCTTGGTTTACCTCACATGTGGGAACTAGTAAATCAAGTAGGGGGCATTTACCTTTTTGTTGGCAGGTCCTCTCAATGGGTAGCTACTTCAAGGTTCTTTTGGTACTCCTTAGAATGAGTTTTAGGGCTATGTCCATGTACTTCTGATGGTTAAGTGGATAGGGGTTATTCCCTTATCCAAAATTGGAATTGAAATCAATACAAATGCAAGGAGGAAGAACTATTGCAATACTCACATCATCGGGAAGCCACTTTGAAAAAAAAAATTGGCGAAAATTCTAGCCAGTGAGCCCATGAAAGTGATTTGATACCAAATGTGGGAAACGTCTGGAAATAAATAATGAAAATGAATGATATAAGAGAAATAACAGAACACGAAAGGAATTTATTGATTGTAGGACACTTAGAGGGGGAAACCTCCTTTGAGCAAGCTTAATACAAATAACTCATGGATGCCTTCATTGGACTCAACATGTATGCATATACTAAGTCTAATATAAACACCTATTACTCCCAATGAATGTATGATAGTACAATAGACTCACGAGATGACTTACAAAGCATATGCATCCAACAACAATATCTTAGTTAAGTAAAGAGAAGGGTTGACACGGGTTCCAAACATGAATTCATTGTAACATATAATTGATGAAATAAAAAGAGATTAATTATGCATGATATTGATTCACCAACCCCTCCCCCATCCTCTAAGTATCATTGTGTGTTCCAACAATCAGTATTTGAGTGAGGTCCTTCATACAAATTTGACGAACTTGAAGGAGGTACCTATGAACACACATGGAAGGAGAGGTAATTATTTATATGAATGGATCACCATCATTTGATGGGATAAATTATGCATTAAAGAGTGTGAGAATGAATGTGTATTTGATGTTAGTGGGATTTGGTGTATGGGAATCAATGGTATCTGGTTACACTCCTCCAAACAAAGAAAAATATGCATCTTAGAAGGAATCTAAAAAGAAAAACTTAATGGAAATAGAGGATACTAAGGATCTTTAAGAAAATATAAGGAGATATGGGAAAAGATACAAGTTCTCTACACAAACAAATCTATCCCCATAGAACCAAATCATGAATACAATCAAAAGAAAGATTCGAATATAAAAAATGAAGAAAATGTTGACTTAGATTATGAGGTGGAAGTTGAAGAAAACCTTTAAGGATAACTCATTAGTTCCCTAGATGAGTTGAGAAAATAAATGAATAAGAACTAGATGATAATAGAAAAACTACTGAAGAATCCATTACTATAAAATAATTAAGTAAAGATGAAAATTTCATTGATGATATCAGAAGTCAAATAGAAGAGGAAAAAATAATTGAAGAAGACCTAACAAGTCAAATTCAAGAAAATAAAGAGCTTTGTTAAAAGCAAGAACTTTAGATCCTTTCGTTAAAAATAAAACAATTACACAGTTGGAAACACAATCAAAGTTTGAGAAGACTATTTTCAATCTTAAGGAACAAGTGGAAGAGGAAAAAAAGTTGAAGATAGACCGAGAAGGAAGCTAAAACAAAAGGAAGAAAGGTAAAGCAAGGATACTGCCAAATATTCAAAGAAATTAAATTCAGAAATACATACTATAGATGTCAAAGGCTTCATGAGAAATGTGAGTAGTAATGGGAAGGAAGGAAAGGACACGCAATTTCCAAAATAATTCAAATATGACTTCAAAAGGACTATGGCCCCAAGGAAGTATGTCATTATAATAGGAAAGAGATGTGTATTTTAAATACAAATATCAGGATAGAAACAATGTTCCAAATATATATGTTTATAAAAAATCCCATGCTCGAGATGGATACCTGAGAAACAATTCTTGAAGCTATCAAATATTTGGTGACATGAGTTACAACTCTTTCAGTCCTTTAATGGATAACAATATTGTATGTTACAAATGCAACAACCTTAGTCTCAAGGCTCATGTTTGTACAAGA
The DNA here is from genome assembly GCA_001517045.1 of Pseudotsuga menziesii. NCBI lineage: Eukaryota > Viridiplantae > Streptophyta > Pinopsida > Pinales > Pinaceae > Pseudotsuga > Pseudotsuga menziesii. Next base: position 279,071 of record LPNX010809632.1, on the reverse strand, counting down.
TCAAGAAAATATTCCATGAAAGAAAATGCTTAGGTTAGATATAAGAAAGTTTGGGAAAGGAAAGGGAAATCTAAAAAAATAATGGTCAATGAATAAAGGGAACTAATTTCTAATTCTCATGTATAGAATGGATCAGATCAAGAGATCAACAGTCCAGTCCAAGTAGTCCCAAGTGTTGAAGATGAGTTGGTAAAATTGTCTATCTTTTTCTGAAGTCACTCATCACCTCTATCAAGATCAAGAACAATGAGCATACGAAAATTTAAATGTTGGTTAGTGATTTTTTAAGTAATATATACTAATAGTATATGATGACAGTAGCATCAAAACATCACCTTCAAGATGAGAATCTAATTTCATGTGGTGAAGCACCTTGAAGAAATTACAAGAACACAATTGAATATTTGAGTTTGAGAAGCATCATTGACGTTCATTCAAAGTATGAATTTACATTGGGTCAATAAAAGACTAGAAGTTTGTATTATCTCATCAAGTAATTAATTTTAGATAAGTTTGCTTGATCTACCTTGCAACAAGTCTAATTGGTTTTGGAGCAGCATTGAGGATGTAAAAGCGTAGAGGTACTTGAAGTTGTTTGAAAGAAGTATTGTAGATATCATAAAGATTTTTTGAACCCCTTGTAAAAATGTCAAGAAGTATTGGAGGAATTTAAGTGTCAGATGAAGAGCCTTGAAGCACCTTGTTTAATTCCTTTCCAAAGGAAGTGGCAAACAAAGAGAAACTTACAGCTACGAGACTTTTTGACTCCGATTAGGGATTGAATGAAGGTTTGTGCATGGGGTAAAATTTAAGTATGCTTCCATTTGTGACAATACATCACTTAGTACACAATCATATCATAGACAATCATTGAAGTTTCTTAATGAAATTTGAGGAGCATAAGACTTGAATTTGAGACAAGCTCGAGGAGATATGGTTGAGGTGATTAAGTAGACATAAACGTGTTATAAATTTGAATCACACCTACTAAATTAGAACATCCTTTGGTATAGAATAAGTTGAAATAATATGGATGCACAACAAATAGTGAAAACAGAGCATCGTGCATACATCCCTAAATATTAGATAAGCATCCCTCTTGAAGAGAATAATGAAACGAATCTATTGGATATAGAAATTTCCATTGAATTGAACACCTAAGAAGAAATATTAAGCATCTAGTGCATTAACTAAAGAATAATACACTATTCTTCAAAATAATGATAATGAATCCAACACTGATGATAACCTACTAGCTAACATAAATGATGAATAACTTGCAAAAGAAATTAAAATTTATCAAGAAGGTAATAATGGAATACATTTTTGAGTAAGAATGTATCTTAGAGTGTTGTAAGGAAGATGGAACCTGAAGGATAAGCACAATCATAATGTGAGAACCTAGCACATGGTTTACTAGGTGTTGACATCAATTCCAAAGGGGGAGAATGCTATGAAGTGTTACCATTAATTCCAAGTGATTTCATTGATGATGTAACACACCTAAGCTCTATAGAACTACACAGATAAACATATGTGGCTTAAAAAACACATAAAGTACTAACCAAGGCTCAAAAATTACAAGAAAACAACTTGAATAAAATTAAAATGAGAAAACTGAGACTAAAACATCTCACTATGCAGAAGCATAAACAATTAAAAGTTAAATAACCAAAATAATCATTAAAATTGGATAAATAATTAATGAATTAACATTAGAAGGTGTCCCTACAGTCTAAATCCATCCTTCTTGATTGTATTGTTCTTTCTGACCTTTCCAATATTGAAGGTCAAAAATTAGAAATCGACATTGATTGAACAAAAGAAAAGATGATCCTTCCAACTTTTCGATCCCGACGTTGGCAAGTCAGAAGTCAAAAATCAAAACCTACCATTCAAAAGTTACAATGACCCACCCAATTTTTCGATCCCAACATCAGCACGTTGGAAGTCGAAAGTCGACATGGTCACACAAAAAGTAACAAAAAAAGCTCTAACATGTCGATCCTGATTTCGACATTTTGGAAGTCGAAAGTCGGCATAGTCACACAAAAAGTAACAAAAAAACCTCCAACATGTTGATACCAACATCAGAAGATCAGACCTCAAAATATGGAAATGAAGCCACACCTCATAATATGAATTTAATTCCACCATCGTCATTTTCACCTCAGAATCAGAGTTCTTGCTATTAAAATAAACAAAGGACATTAACACCCTTCGACTCAGGAGTCAAAATTTGGATATTGGAATATCAAGCAAGGTTGCATTCTCCTCCTTCCATCAGAGCTAATAAACAAAATTCCAACCAAGAATTTACCCAAACATACAGTCCGCAAACAATATCGATTAATATTTTTATTCATTAAATACTATGAATATGGAATGAATTATCAACTTAACCATTCCTCCAAACTAAAATTAATGAACATCCTTTCGAACCCATTGTTTCATCTACCAATTCCCAACTAAGGAATAATTCATTCAAAAGTAAAAAATAACATCCTTTAGAATCTATCAACTTAAATTCCAATGTATAACTAAGGCATCAATCAATAAACTTTATCATTAACATGAGCCATGAACAAGTCTTATAATACATTTCATATCAGGACTCTTTTATCCACAACTTGTCGATTAAATAACAAGAATTCATGCATGAATAGAATACACATTTTCCTATAACAGGAAATGCATATTCATTCATTTCACATTTAATATTAGGTTTGATGAACTTATCTGAAATCAAAATTTCTGGAAACTCAACTTGTAGCAGCCATGCTTCACCCAACAATAGGTAGTCATGCCCATAAATCTCTCTGCAGAACACCACCCTCATGTTGAGACTCATGCATTCACCACTAAAAATATCACTAGACCTACATTTCTCAAGATTTCTCACTTTATAGTGAGGGGTAATTGGTATACAACCAATTCCATTTCAAACAATACAATTCATTCCCTTGGATTCCTTCTTACTTGCACAATAGTGATAACCATCACTTTCATATGTGCTAAGAATTCGACTAAGTTGATTTCATGCATTATTTTCCATATCAATGGAGAAACCAAAGGAAAAAACACATTAGAGGAAATTTCAACTCAAAATGGGCCTCCTAAAAAGAATTAATAAAATAATATTTATTAATTTTGGAGGAAGAAAAGAAAAAAACTACTTTTTTGTTTGTATTTTTGACATATCTCCCCGTGTTTTTACTCAAATTTCGATCAGGAGAGCTCGTTGGATGCAGAATTAAATTCTACATCCAACGAGTACCCACTCGGCATACATTTGATGGACCCCGCTACCCCAAAAACAAGAAATACCTGAAAAAACGTGATGATGGTGTACTCGTTGGATGCAAGATTTAATTCCGCATCCAACGAGCTCTCCTGATCGAAATTTGAGTAAAAACACGGGGAGATATGTCGAAAATACAAACAAAAAAAGTAGTTTTTTATAATAACTATCCCCAAATTTATATTAAAAAAGTGTTTAAGACCTATACGGTAGTTCAAATTTAAAGCAATTTCATTGGCTAACACATGATGACATGGAATTTGAATCAAAGTTAAAAGGCCCATTTTGAGTTGAAATTTCCTCTAATGAGGATACAAATATCAACAACCAAAAGGTTTTGCATTTTCAAGTATGACACTCAGGTTTTCCAACCAGGCAACTACCACTACATATCAATCAAATTGGAAACTTTGCTCAGGTTTAGGAAATGGTCTCATAGTCCACCAATGATTCCAGTTAACAAATAACTTAGCAATATCAATTCACATATTACATTACTACACACTACATTATACATTCTAAACATGGTGCATTCAACACCCTACAATCAACAGACTCTTCTTATGCACTGTGCTTCAGCACATTCTGTGCAATAGACTAAGTTCTCCTCTATGAATTCTCTATCACAAGCACTCTATTTTGATCTTCCTCTTAAACCACTTTTTAATCCATCATTAGATATTAATTCAAGTTAGGTTTTAGAAAAGGACATTAAGGTTCACCAAAATCGTTAGTGTATTCTTTTCAGTCCGCGGGTTAAAAATGTTATAAATTATCCCCCTATGTTTTTTACAGCCCCCCCCCCTCACCATTCTAGGTGAATACCTGAGTCCCAATATTTCGACATTCTAACTCATCCATGACCAATTATTTATCTTCTTATTAATATTAAAAAATATGAAATGAGTTCTGCCACATGGGAATTCATATTCATTTATAGAGTTACATTTATCAAAGAAGGGATTTTAGTCTAGGGGTCTTACATTCTCCCCCCACTTAAAATCTACACCCTCCTTGGTGTTTTCAATGTCCAAAAAATTATGAACAAAAATTATATAAAAATTTGCATAATACAGTCTTCAAAACAAATGGGGATACTCTTCTCGCATCTTATATTCTATTTCCTAGGTCGCTTCTTCAATGTTGTAATGGGTCCATTGGACCTTTAACTGATCTATGTACCTATTCCTCAGAGTCTTAATTATTTTTTCCAATATGAAGATTGGTTGAACATGGATTTCCCCTTCAGGTTCCACCTATATCACAGACCAATCAAGTATATTATTAGAATCATAAACATACTTTTTAAATAACAAAACATGGAAAACATTATGTATTTTAACCACAAGAGGTAAAGCTAGTTCATAGTCCACTGGTATGATTCTGCTCGGGACTTCAAATGGTCCATGGATTATAGCAGTCAATTTCTTGCAATTACCCAAATGCAATGAAATTTTTTTGTCTTAACCTTCAAGAATACTTTGTCCCCAAATTGGAATTCTCTATGAATTTTATTCTTGTATGTATATATTTTTCTACTATCATTGATCTATCTTCCAGTTTTGCTTGATCTTAGTCACTTCTTGTTCCAGTTCTTGAAGAATTTATGATCCTGCAATCAACCTGTCCATAGGATTGTCCCAATTCACATGAACGTTACACTTTTTTCCATAAAATGCTTCAAATGGAATCATATTCAATTAATATTAGTAACCATTGTTATAGGAAAGCTCCACTAAGTACAAATAATCTTCCCATTTATTATGATTGTACATTACATACATTCATAACATGTCCTCAATGACTTGGTGTAACACCCCGGTTTTGACCCCATTTGCATTTAAATAAATGATGTAATAATCATGGTGTGGAGCTAGGAAAAATCCCCATGATCGATTTAGTATTTATGCTTTGGCAATTAAGGTGTGGCTGATGGTATTTTTTTTTATGCTAGTTGAACATTAACATCTGAACATCATGTTAAATTACAATTTTTAATTAAAAACCCACAGCCGGCTATGTCAACACAACTAAATGATATGGGGGCATGATTTTTCCTAAGGATGAGGGAGTGGGGAAATTTGAATTGGGCAGAGCCCCAATTTGGGAAAAAATGTTTTTTGAATTTCTTGGGCAAGAAAACACCAAAAACAACCACCTTTCCCTCATGCAGCAGTGTTTCTCCTTCCCTCACAATTTGGATTGAACAAAAACGTTTTGGAAACCCAATTCTACATTCACGCAGCAGCAAGCAAGCAAAAATTATTATGATTTTGAACCTTGGAGGAATTTCTCCTATCCGACAATCTGAATCCTTCATGTTTCTGGTTTTTGTGTTATGGTTTTTCCTCTGTTTGGCAATTTTGTTCTCTCTCACGTTTTCTCTTGTCTGCTATTTGTTTTCCTGAATACAATTGCCCTAAATCTGATTTGGTGTCTTTGTTTTGAAAGACCAGTAATATGTTTGTTTTTGTATTTTTGCAACAGTCGGTCTGGCACTAGAAATGTTCAGAAATTCATAAATTTCTGTGTGTGTATGTAATCCCTGGCATCTTCTACATGTTGATAAATCCCAAGACTGAGATCCCTGTGTGTGCATCCAAGTTTGGCATTTGAATCGATTAAAGGAATGGAAATAGAGCCTAGACTTGCTTGATAAACCTAGTGTGTGAAAGAACCTCACAGACCAATCTAGAAGGCTAGTTTTCTTCTTTGCATGCCCTGAAGAGCACTGGAAGGGAAGGCATGGCCTGAGGGACTGTGTAGCAGAGAAGGGAATGCTTCCTTGTATTGGGTGTGTAATTTTTTAGAAATCGAGCTAGATTCGGTGTGGGTGTTCATAGATCTGGGGTTGATCTCAATAGCTTAGCAGTCATTCATCCCATCTCCTTCACAACTTGATAAACCCAACTGGAAGGATGGCTTGGCTGGTAGCCTGATAAACCCATATGTTGGATTGGTTGTGCCTCATGTGAATTTGGTTAAGTGTAATCCACTTCATGTGTAAGTCTGATAAACCCAACTGTGTTGGCTTGACTAAATTTTAATTATATCCTTGGCTATGGGTAAAGCCTGCTAGTGTTCCTTATTCCTTGGGGAAGATCATGCCCAGCTCGAGGGTGGCAGTGTTGCTAAGAGATTAAAGAGCACGCTGGCCTATGGTTGGGTGGAACGTTGGAGTGACATAGATGGTTGTGGGATGAGCTTCTTTCAAAGATAAGTATTCTGGTGTATTTAAGTTCTGCAATTGTATTTGCTTATGAATTATTATGACATTACCATGAGCATGTTGAATGCATGAATGTGTTGAATGAATGATTTTTCTTCTGTTGTATATATCATGTACATTTTATTATGCATCTGTGTATTTATATGCTTTAAGTTCAAATTCATTATATATATATATATGTGTGTGTGTGTGTGTGTGTGTGTGTGTATTATGTTCATAGGACTTAGATTTCCTGGGTTGATAGATGTTAGTTGCGTCCTCCGCCGAGTAAGGGTTGGGGACACGACACTCGGTTTTCCCACTCAATATTTCCATCTGAATGCATATGATAAGTTGTACTAGGGTTTATTTTAGTTCCAAATTATCTGAACAAACCCTTCCCAAATTTGGAACTGAACTTTGAATCTTGATCGAAGACTATTGCCTTTAGAATTCCATGCAACCTGGAAATTTCCTTCATGTATGCTTCTGCAATCTTAGCTACTTTAAATGATGACTATACAAGAAAAAAGTGGGATGATTTTTTCAACTTGTCAACCACCACTGTAATAGAGTCATGTTTCTTAAGGTTTCTTTGAAACTTTGTGGTAAAATCAATGTTCCACTACATCCCACTTCCATTCTGGTATAGGAAATAGATTGAGTAGACCAACATGATGTAGTCACTCTCTGAGTAGACTACATCCCACTGAGAAATATATTTGGCCACTTCCTTCTTCATGACTGGTCAGTAGTACTCTTTATTAACTATTCTCAGCATCTTTTGGTAACCAGGATTACCTACATAAGGAACATTATGCATCTCCTACAATATTATTTTCTTCAAGTCACCTTCAATTGGTGCATAAATTCTGCTCTAGAATTGAAGAATTCCATATTCAAACAATGTATACTTGGAGAAATCTAATGGCATGTTTCCTAACTACAATGCTGCCAAAACTTGCAAATAATGATCATATTCCTTTAATGACTCCTACAACTTGATTTTCAAATCAGCCTTGCAATCACTGGTGGTTGAGCTTGTAATAGCTTGTTTCTTCTGCTAAGTGCATCAACCACTATGTTCATGTTTCCTTTAATATACTTGATTTCAAAGATGAACTCACTCATAAATTCAACCCACCTATCTTGTATGGCATTCAAATCGGGATGCTCAAACAAGTATTTTAAACTATAATAATCAGTTTTTAGTTCAAACTAGCTCCCTATGAGATAATGCCTCCACAACCAAAGTTGATGAACTATGGAAGCTAACTCCAAATCATGGGTAGCATAGTATTCTCATTCTCCTTTATATTTTATGATTCATAACATAATGCATCAAAACTCCACTAAGTCCTTCTAATGCATCGATACATACCACATACTCCTTGTCTAGGCCTGGAATTTTAGTACTAGAGAAAAAGTAAGTAACTCCTCCTTTAGGAGTCGGAAGCTATCTTCACACTTCTGATTCCATGTAAATTTTACACCCTTATTTTGTAAATATGTAATCAAATTTTCAATTTGAGAGAAACCTTCTATGAACCTTTTGTAGTAACCTTATAATCCCATAAATGATCCAAATTCTAACACATTCCTGGTAGCAAGCCATTCCTGAATAGCTTTTATCTTAGCATGGTCCAGTGCTACGCCCTATTAAGAGATGATATGACCCAAATACAAAAACTGCTTCTGATAAAAAGAACACTTGCTAAGCTTATCATATAGTTTATTCTCTCTCAATATCTGTAGAGTAATCCTGAGATGTTCTTCATGCTCTACTTCAGATTTGGAGTAAGCCAAAATTTCATCTAGGAACACTATAATAAACTTGTACAAGAATTCTTTAAACACACCATTCATGAGATACAAGAATATGAATAGGGAATTTATCTTCCCAAAGGGTACTACTATATATTCATAGTTCCCATACATGGTCCTGAATGCATTCTTATTGATGTCTTCATCTTTGATGTGCACCTAGTGATTCCCATATCTCAAATCAATCTTGGAAAATACTTTTGTCCCTCTCAATCGATCAAAGAGTTCATCAATCATTGGAATTGGATGCTTTTTCTTTATTGTGGCCTTATTTAATTGTTGGTAATCCACACACAACCTCAATGTGTCTTTTGTATTCCTTACAAAAACACTAGATATCCTAAATAAAAAATGTTAGGGCGATATAAACCTTCTCCAATAAATCTTTCAATCGCATATGCAATTCCTTTAACTATGGGGTGCTCATTTTGTAAGGTGTTTTAGACACAGGGACCACTCAAGGAAATAAATCAATTGTGAAATTGTTGTCCCGCTTTGGTGGTAACTCGAGCACATATTGGAACACGTCCTCAAATTCACTTAGAATCCAAATTTCCCCTGCGTGCATGTCCATATTGGCTATTAATCCTCAGTGGGGATCACAGAAATTTGGCATCCCTTTCTAAGATACATCTTCATCTACACGGAAAAAAATTTCCTCATGGAAATTGGTCTTGGGATTCCTTTGACTTGAATATCATTACCATCCTCATCGATACAAGTAACAATTTTACTACGGTAATCAAGAATCGCATATGTGATTCCAGCCATTCCATCCCAATTAAAACATTGTACAATCCTAGAGGAATCACATCCAAATTGGACTTGTTCTATAACCCATTCATTATAAAAAAACAGTATTGAATCACTGAGGTAATCTTCCTTCTCATTCTTGTAGATAACTACACCATCTTTTTTTTATACAACTTATTTCTCACTGACTTCCATCTTTCAACCAAACTAGCATTTACATAACTGTAAGAAGCTCCAAAATCAATCAGTATTGAAATTGGCAAATTATTTAATTTACATTCAATTTCAATCATTGATGACTAGCGGTCTACCTTTCATTTGTACAAAGATGGAAAAATACAAGGAGTTCTTCAAGAAATATCTCCCATTGTACATTCTTCTTTCACATTATACATTCTTTCATATTTCTTTTCCTCTCATGGCATTTATTAAGGTAGTGGTCACCTCCACACTTCGAGCATTTGACTTGTACTAGTCTCTTTTATCCTGTAGGTTCAGTTACCCTTTATTCATCTTTCATTGTGGGCTTCTTGAAATGATTATAATGAACTCATTTATTATCCAAGGGCTTAAATTCCTTTTTCCTATGATCTTGCTTATCCTTCAGTTTACCTTTCTAGCTCTTATGCAAATGATTCCTACTCTTACATTACTAATACGGGACTTTATCCTTCCATGTGCATTCTTTCAAGGTATGAAGCTCATCATAAGTTATCTGGTGCTTGTATAATGTCATTAAAACACAGAGGAATCACTAGATCTTTATACTTTCCTCTTGGATGAAATCCACATAACTTAACAACTCTGGGAATCTTCTCTCATATTCCTCCATGGTCATATTCCCCAATCTTATTTCAAAGAACTATATGATATTATTATCATAATGTTGTTGTGATAGGTATTCCTACTTGAAATACCTTTGAAATCTTCTCCATGAAATTTTCTTTTTATCCATATTTTCTACCTGTATCAATTGCTTCCACCACCTGTAAGATTTTCCCTTAAGGTTATAAATGGAAATCCGAGATTCTTGATTATCATAATAATCATGCAATTAAAAATACTTCTTCATCTCTAAAATCCATATCTCTGAAACTTCCCCGGAGTTTTCTCCATCAAAGGTAGGAGGTTTAAGCTTCCTAAGTTCACCCTGAAGCATACTTCCATCAGGATTTCTCTTCCAATGTCTTATAGGATGAAAATCATGATGAATTTCAAGTTCCTCATTCCCATTATGACTTTCCATTGAATGATATCAGGAATGTACCCTCCTTTTACTTGCATGCTTATTCCTATAATATTGGTATCTATTAGGAATCTCCCTATTCATTGATTCTTCACCTTCCCTTCTTACCACAAAATATTCTTGATGCACCTAATTTTTTAACTTCATCGGGTTCTACATTATTTGTTGATTTTGATGTTCCATACTCTAAAAAAGTCCCATTTCCAACCTAAATATCCTTAAAAGTTTGGAACGCTTCTATGGGTTCCATCACAAACTGATGGCCATTTCATTTTTTCTTTTGATCACCCATTCTCACCTCTGTAGTAAAGTGAGACAATTTTAGGCTTTCTGTCATTCTTTCGTACTGCTTTCCTACTACACTGGCAAATTGCAATATGATGGCCTGAAAATATATATGGTCACTAGAAATATGAAATCATCCACAATGTTAGTTCACATCAATTATTCATATGCATAACATGATTTACATCATCCACGTGCAAACATTTTATAGAATAAATTTTACAATAATAAATAAATCCGAGAGTTTGCACTATTTGAAAAATCAAACATTTCCTAGAGACTAAGTGTCGAAACTTTATCTCTAATACCAAGTTGTAACATACCCAAGTGATATACAACTACACAAATAAAAATATGTGGCTAAAACACACAGAGAGAGCACTAACGAAGGCTCTAATATTACAACAAAGCAACTTGAATAAAATTAAAGCGAAAAAAAATGAGACCCAAGCATAAACATTTAAAAATTAAATACACAAACTAAAGATTAAAATTGGATAAATAGTTAATAAATTAACATTAGAAACCATCCCGATGGTCTACTTCCCACCTTCCTAACTCTATGGTTCTTTTCAACCTTTCCAACATCAGAGGTCAAAAATTGCAAATCAGCATTGATTGAACAAAAGAAAAGAATACCCTTCTAACTCGTCATTCCTGAATTCAATAAGTCGAAATTCGGAAATTGAAACATGTCGAACAAAATTTACAATGACCCTCCTAATGTTTTGATCCAAAAATTGGCATGTGGAAATTTGAATGTCAAAAAGGTCAAACAAAAAGTAACAAAAACACCTATGACATGTCAATCCTGATATCGACACATCAAACCTCAAAAGAGGAAATGAAGCCACAACTCACAAGATGACATCTATTACACCGTAGGAATCCACACCTCTACATAAAAATTCCATATATCAACATAAACAAAGGACATTAACATTGTTTGACTCAAGAGTTGAAAGTCAAAAATTGGAACACATCCACAAACTCTTCCATGTGATCCCTATTTCGCTAAGTAGGTTAAACTACTACATCGAACCTTGATCAAACATCGAAAAAGCATATCTGCAAATTCTGTAATGTTCTGACAAGTTAAAGAACAATCTTTATGAACCTCTACAACTTATCACATTGAACAACACCTAAGAAACTTTCGTTTTGGGGAAACATGGCCACGGGAGGAACTCTCCATCAAAAGGCTTCCAATATACCCAAAACACAACCAAGCTTAAGGATTCCATAAGAAATCTTGAGTCCAACATATTTCCAGAACTTGAACTTCTTATCTTGGAAAATAATTCTATGCAATTTCAAACAAGGTTGTATTCTCAAATCTCAATCCATCAGAGCTAATGAACCAAAGTACAACCAAGCATTCCATACCCAAACATACAGTTTGCAAACAATCTCCATTAATATTTTTATATAGTAAATACTATGAATATGGAATGAATTACACACTTAACCGTCCCTTCAAACATAAATTCATGAATATCCTTTGGAACCCATTATCTCATCTACCAATGTCCAAGTAAGAAATAATTAATTCAAACAGTTAAAAATAACATCCTTTGGAACCTATTATCTTAACTTCTAATTTCCAATGAAGGCTTCGATCAATAAAATTTATCATTAACATGCACCGTGAACAAGTCTTATAATCAATTTCTTATCATGACTCTTTTGTGCACAACTTGTCAGTTAAATAGCATGCATTCATGCATGAATAGCATATACGTTTTTCCTTTAACAAACAATACATATTCATTCATTTCAAAAATTAATATTAAGTTTCATGAACTTATATGAAATCAAACTGTCTGGAAAATCGACTCATGGAATCCACACTCCACCCAATCATAGGAAGTTCTTCTCATAAATTTATCAACAAAACACCATCCTCGAGCTGAGACTCATGTATTCACCACTAGAAATCTCACCAGACCCATGTTTCTCATGATTTCTCGCTTGAAATCCATGGGTGATTTTCTTACTACCAATTACATGTCAAACAATACAAATAAATCCCTTATCTTCCTTCTTTCTATCACAAGGGTGATAACCGTCACTATCGTATGTTCTCATAATTCCACTAAGCTAACTTCATGCATTATTTTCCATTTCAGTAAAGAAATCAGAGGGAAAAAAAGGATATTAATTTCAACAATCAAAAGGTTTTGCAAGTTCAGGTTTGGCACATCAGGTTTGCCAACTATCCAACTACCACTGCATATCATTCTAATTGGAAACTTCACTCAGGTCCTGGACATGGTCTCATAGTCCACTAGTGATTCCAATTGACAAATAACTTAGAGATCTCACTTCGTGTACTAGGCTACTGCATTCTACCTTCTACACACGGTTTGTTTAGCACATTGCATTCAATGGACTCTGCTTATGCACTGTGATTCAGAACATTCTATGTAGCAAAATAGGTTCTCCTCTATGAATTATATGTCAAAGGCACTCTATTTTATTTCCTCTACAGGTATTACATTTTTATTCACTAGTCTTTCCTTTGCGCACTTCCTGTTTTGCATCCACTTTGGGCCAACTTTCGCAAGACCAATTCCACGTGTTTGCATGTACCTTCATTTTTTATCCAACACTTTTCAAAATAAATCATCAATCTTACTCTTAAAGCACCTTTTAATCCATTGTTATCTCTTAATTTAGGTTAAGGGTTTATCAAGGGAGATTAAGGTTTACCAAAATTCTTAAGGTCTTCTTTTAAGTATGCAAGGGTTAAAAAATGTTATAAACTTATTCCCTTGGGTTATTTACAATGACCCCCCCCCCTCCACGGTCCTGGATGAATAAATGAGCCCCTGATCTTTCAACATTCTGACTTGGCCATAGTCAATTGTTTATATTTTTATTGATATTCAAAAATATGCAATTATTTATTCCACGTGGGCACTCATAGCCATTTACATAGTTAAATTTATCAAGTTACGGGGTTTAGGCCAGGGGTATTACAAATGATGATGGCATGGAGTGGTAACCATGATGGATGATCAAAATTGGAGACTAGTCCAAGTAAACCTTGTGTAGTCTGAGACCTAATTGTTCTACTCCTTGAAGCACTGAAGGATAGATGAACGATGGAATGAAACATTTAAATATAGTCCTCTTTATACCATGTACATTAGCATCCCTTGTGGATAGAATTGAGAAATTTGGAATTGTTTGAACAGGTTTGTTGAGCAAAAGAAGCAAGTGTCAAGTTAACATTATAAGAAGAAAATGAAGCGTTTTATTATTGCTCATCAACTATCGAAACTCACTACTTCAGTAGATAAGTCATTATGTCAATATGTAACTTCAATTACCAGAATTCACTACTCCAGTAACTCGCCAATGTTACATATGTATGCTCCAACTACCACAATAACAGAAAATAGAATTTGGTAATCGCTCTGGTGGTCATCTCATTTACTTTCCACATTAATTCATGGTGGGTCAAGACATATGAAAATCAAGTTTGAAGAGATGGACCTAATTATGCATTCAAGAGAAATGTTAGAAAGTGAGTAGAGGGTGAGGCTTGGATGAACCAACCCCTGTTTGGTTTATACATTTAGTCCATAAAAAAACATGGGGATGTATTAATGAAGTCCCTATGAAATCGTTTGGGTTCACAAGAATGAAATAATTACATGTTAACTCCTAGATGACAATTCAACCCCATAAGTCATCCAAGAAATATATAAATATAGGCTTGTGCGGCCTCATTTGAATACAGAGGAATTCAAGGAAAAGAAGTGAAGAAGCATAGACATCCAGGGAAAAGAGAAGGGCCAAAGTCAAGCATGAAGAGTATAGACCAAGGATGACACTATTGTAGAAAATAGTTTAGCAAGTACATCTTGTATTGCTTGTATTTTGGGCATTGAGAAGTCTTTCATGAACTAGTATGTCTAGGGTTTAGGATGATCCTATGAAATTGTATGAGTATCATTTGTTACTAGTATTATCTAGAACAATGACAAGACACAGTTGAATATATTTCAAGGTTTGTGTAATTCAAGTAAAAGGATTGAATCAAGTGACAACCCTATGATAATAGCTTGGGGCCTACAAGACGGTAATCTATTTAATAATCTGAAGGAGCTGGAATACTTGCAGAACTGAGAGAATAATTGTGTACACATCCATGAGTAACTTGAAGATCATTGGAGTATTGTGAGGATTAGAGCATGTCACACTGATTTAAGGACAGATCCAAGAAGACTACATTGTTGAGAATTATACGATAGATTTGAAGTAACTCTAAGGTAACACTATGAAAACTAAAAATGGCCGTGAGACAGTAGAAGAAATAGAGACAAGTATGTGGATGATGTATGGTATTTGGAGAAACATATGAATAGTAGAGAAGAAATTTGAAGAACAGAAATTTCAAGGAAAATGAATAACAATATAGAGGGTTGGATCCCTTCTAGTTGTAGCTGGAAAATAGGGGTGTTGGAGAATCCCATCAGTTGGAGTTGATAAATTAGGGGTCATAGCCTCCTTCCAGTTGGAGCTCCGAAATCAGGTGGTTGGAGCTTCCTTTCAATTGTAGCTGAAGAAGCCTAGAGGGTTGTATCCTAATTTGAGTTATAACTCATAAATATTAGATATTAGTGTCTCCACCAAGTTGTTGTAATATTTTATGGTTTTTATCAATATCACATATTGAGTTTTACATATACATCTTGTGAACACTTTTTTGATTTTCTATCTTACACATGGTTGATGGTGAATTCATAATAACATGTAATTGATGGAATAAAAAGTGATTAATTATTGATGATATTGATTCACCCCCCCACTTTCTCAGTATCATTGTGTGTTCCAACAAGACCATGTAGTTGTCTTATCAAGCCAATTTGAATACTATGTAAATATTATGTTGGAAAATAATAAAATGGTCTAAGATGGTTGTGTAAAAATTACTATAGTGGCTAGATTCCACTAGAGGAGAAGAGGAAAGGATTCTATGAGAGATTAAATCCTCTATTTCCAAGTGTCAACCTTAGAACTCATTCATTTTCTTCCATATGATTTAAATGATCCAATTACTTCATTTTTATTTTTTTACCCAATCATTGATGAATGTGTGAGGTTGTTTGGGAAAGTGTTATCATATAGTTGTGGAAGCATGGAATGAATACAATTCTATGATTGTTTTAGGAGTCCTCTATTCCATGTTTAGAAGTAATTTCATCTATATTTTCCACAATTCTCTCATATTTTGGCAAGTCTATTGTCCATTTTTCATTATGCATATTTTTACTAGAAGATTTCAACACTACACAAAATTATCATTTCATTGTTCATTTCCAATTACCAAATTGTGCAAACCTAGAAATTTGGATTTAGAAATATAGTTACTTATTTGAGATAAATTAGAGTATTGGAGGTGAGTGTAGAAGTTGGAAAATATAGGGACCCACACCCAACATGTTTTTTTACTCCAGAATACTTAAGAAGTCATGAATTAAGGCTACATGTGGTTCTCCAACAACATACATCAGGTTGGACTCCTTCTATGCACACACTAGAATCACCTAACAAGATGGATCACTCGAGGGAACCATGGATCAGTGAAGGGGATTCATGAGACATAAGGGTGTTGTGTAGGGGAAGTTATTGTTAGATCCAAGGTTGTTATGGCTGAGTGAGATTCATGTAGATATCTAAATGAGCATTTTTCTAAGAATTAAAAGACGAATGGGTTGTGGGATAAGAGAGATAATTAGGTAGTAGTTTCCTTTGTAGTAGTGGCCTCGTAGCTCATACTAGGGGTGGAATCTTAGCATAAAAATCATATGTTGGACAAGTTTCCTATGGTTGGGTGGTAAATCACTATTATACAACCAATTGCTTGAATCTTATATGTTTAAAAGTAAGTATTATCTTGTATTTGCATGTGCAATTCTTATATTTGATGCATGTGATGATTATTCTAGTATATGCAATATAGGTGTGTTTGGATAGAGTTTATTTTTATTGTGTATTTTTAGTTATGAATCTACACACACATTTCACTCTTTATTAATTTTGTATTATTCCATGGGTTGAAAATTAGAGGACCAAAATTTGTAAATATCCCCTTTATTCATTAAATTAATGTATGGGGACATGATAGGATTCTTCATTCATCACATCCTTATATGAAGGGTGGCCTAGATCCACTATTTTTTATGAATCCAATCTTGTTACATTATAAGGAACTATGGGTTATGAATCTTAGATCTAACTATTTATCAATTGAAATGATTTTTATTAAAGACAAAATGAGTAATTTTATTTGAATATTTGATCAGCTTGAAAAGGTAATTTATTAAATGGAACATTATTTATTCATTCACAGTACTTGAAAGGTGAGTACAACAAGAGTTTGTTTAAATGACTTTTATTTCTCTCATATGGGTGTTAATCTTATATTTTGCATTTATTTTGATAGGTATCTATTGGAATGAGATTCATCCACCCACCAAGAATTAAGGAGACATCTTAGTCGATGTGATAAACACTTAGGGGTGTATTTAGTGATAAGATTTCGTTGTAGTTTCACTTCTTCTCAGGTAATATTTAAATAACATGATACCTACTTCCTTGTGCAATTAATAAATTGGCTCTAATAATGGAATAATTGACAATCTAGTTGAAAGTATTCCTAAACCATACCATTGTTAGCGAAAAATACCTTATTGCTTGGGGAAAAGGGTCACCAACATACTGTAGGTATGACTTGCAGACAACTAGGGATTCAAAACATATAATAGAGAATAAGAGATAATAGGATATGCACCTTATTCTAGATGGCTAATCCAAACTTTAACTCTTCCTCTCAAATGCTCCAAGCCTTCTGATATTCAACACCTGCAACAAAGATTTATATTTACTCACGGCATCTTCTATTGTTATATAAAAGAGACATGAACATATAGCATTTGAATTTGAAAAAAAATAACAAGATAGATCATAAATCATAACAATAAAATCATTGCACCAAGACAACGATGGAAGGAAAACACTCTTTATTGCTGAAGTTCAGGAAACAGTACAAAAAATTGTCTAAGAAAAGCTTCTTCTGCACACCAAGACCTAAGTCCTCCTTGCTCCTCTCTCCAATAGAATCCTCCAGCATAACCTTGCTCTCAAATTTTCCTTTTCCATCCTCTACCTTCCCTGTTACACCAAAATCTTGTCCTCTTGACCCATGTGTCAACCCTTTACCTAATCCCCAAGTTTCTCTCTACTAAAGTTGATTAATGTTGAGGTTATTTATGCCTTTTTTCCCTCTTTAGGAAGTTCGACGCCCTTTCCCTTTATTCTAAGTGCACAAATGGCTCTTTTCCCCTTTATGCTAGGTGGGTCGGTGTCATCGCTCTATCTCCCACTGCTAGGTGCACCAACGATGCTCTTTTCCTTCCTGCCAAGTGCGTCGGTGGTCTTTAGAGGGAAAAAAATGGAATTTTGAGACCCTTCTCGAAGGTGGATGATGTGGAGGTCTATCCCTATCATTTAGGTGAGGTGGCATTTGGTTCCTAGCCTATGGGGAAGATCCCTCTGATCCCTCCTCCTAATCCTCAACCTACTCTATCCCTTTATCCTCATAAAGTAAATCCTCTCTCCATTGTGAAGGGAGGAAGGACTATGGTACTCTTATGCTAGTGGAATTTGTAAGTGATCCCTATCATTCATTGGGAGGCTTACTAGCTTGCTTTGGAGGCTTTGTCTTGGATTGTTGGATGGAATAATGTAGCGTTAATGCTAGGTTGTGATGTTCTCTCCTATGAAATTCTATGTAGCTCCTTGATTACATTAATACAAATCTCTTTCCATAAATGTTATTGCATTGATAATGTTTAGAGATTTCTACCTTAATTGTTAGCTTATATCAATTCATGTTTGGATACACACGTATTGTTTGCTTGTTTCCACTTGCTTTACATGGTTTTTTAGCTGAAGATCTAAAGATTCTAGAGCTTGGATCAACAAAGAGAGAAGATGATTTGCATATTACAGGTAAGTGATCTATTTGTTAGCTTGCATTTCTATTTGATCTAGGAAAGTAGATTTTCTTTTGTACTTGATTTGTTCTAGATCCACTTGGACTAGGGAGATATGTCTTGATTTTGATTAAGTAGATTTATCCGATAACAAATTTGGCGAGCATACTAGGGAGCTTACATATCTGATTTCTTTTGTTTTTTATTTCATGTATGTTTATCAATTCATTTGCTAGCCTCTAGAGACCCTCCCTACTTTATATTTTCTCTTTGAAGAGTGTCTTGCATCCTCTTTATACTCTTTGGATCACTATCAGACCTTCTTCCCTTCTCCCATAGGAAATATGGCTTTTACTCTGTCTGTTTCTCCACCGACGCACCTGGGTTGTGTGAACAGAGCACCGTCGGTATCATTTTTTAGTGTCATAAGTGTTGGCTCTATAGGTGCTCTTTTCCTTAGGAGAAAGTGAACCGTCGGTGCTCTTTTATTGTGTTGTAGGTGTTCCTTCCCCTCATAGGCACTCTTTTTCAGTATTGTACGTGCGTCGGTCCTCTCATAGGTGCTTTGGTGCAGTATAGGGAGGTGTGTCGACCCTTTGAAACTCAGTTTTTAGCTTGATTTTCCTTCATTTTTGGGTTTTGGTTTGATGGATTTTGGTTTTTAGGCTACATGTGATAGTCATAGACCCCCTAGACCCAGAATTATCTCTGTTTGGAGTTTTTTTTGTTGATTTTGGGATTCTTTACTAGTCAAGTAAATGACTTGGTTATGGTAGGAAATTCAATCCTCCACATGTTAGCTCTTCCTTGTCATTCCTAATCACATTATAAGATATATTCAAATTGTTAGATCTGATCTCCAAACCCTTCCTTCCCTCAGTCATTGAGTTGTGGTTTCACTTTGGTTGTTTTGGAGCAATTCTTGATTGTTTTGTATTTGTTTGGGTGCTTGTCATATTCCTTTTGATTTCTGAATGAATGGAGTGTTTTAGATACTCTCTCTTTTTCTGTTTATAGATCTGAAAAGAGAATTATAATTTTCTTTATTGTTTAGATTCATGTTTTTTTTAATAGGAAACTCAATCAAAATAGAAGCAAATTAAAAAAAAACAAGCCAAAATATTTTTTTTCGGGGGCTCACACCCCTAAACCCCCAAGAACCCTCAAACCGGGGGGCGGTGGACCCACCCCCGGGACCCCCCTAGGAGCGTGTATGAATACATAGGTATTTTGAAGAATTGTTATTGATGTTAATCTTTGAAGCTTCATGGTTGGATTTGACTAGAACTTGGTTTTCTTAGATCTCTAATTTCTGTCTTCTTTAACATAAAACTCTTTCCCTGCCTTAGGTAGTTTTCATCGAAAGAGAAATGTGCATTTTCATGTAGCTAGGATTTTCATTCTTTTTACATTTTCTATATACACCTCATGCATCCACTTAGCCACTCAAGATAAAATTAACACTCGCTTAGGTTTAAAATCATTTAGTAACTATGTGTAAGTTAGTGATGTGTTCCGATGTCGTTAAACATAGCAGCTATCATTTATTGCATGCACTGCATCCTGGGGACTGTGTGGTTCCTCCACCTACCATTGGTATATCGAATGGTATTTTATGTACCCTTGAGGGATATCGAAATGTACTTCATGTACTCGATTGGATATCGGAGGGCCCCTTTCGAACAATTATGCATTAGACAGCACCACTATGGAGTTGAGCTCCTCTGTACCTAGCGTATATTGGGAGACCCTATTATGATTCCTATGACCAACTAAGTTAACCCTTTTGTCGTATTGTCATTGTAGATTTGTGAAGCCTTGATAATCCCGTGAGAGTCCCGACTTTTGATCCACTCCTATTCACACAATTTACTTGTTGCTTTTAGAATTGAGTAGTGTTTGTCTTGTGTGGTATTTCAGATATTCTTAGAGAGTTTAGATATGGGAGACTTTCTCGGGACCACTAGTCAATAGAACCCTTTTCAGGGTATGTCTTTTGTTTCTCCCCCTTGTGGAGATGTTGGTCCTCCCTTCATGGCCACTTTGAACCTTCCCAAATTGACTATAGGATTACCTATATGGTTATTCTCCAATCCTATCATACCAAATGCATCCTTTGTGTCGGATCCTGGTCCTTTACTGCATGAGCATCAACCTCATGTGAACCCTTTTCCTTCTTCCTCGAATGTTGAATCAACTTCCCTTTCTTCCTCTTCGCCTATTGAAAACTCTAATGTTAGTAAACGGGTGGGTAAGAAGAAGACGAAAAGGAAGTCTAAGAATAAGAACACTAAGCAGAAGGTCATCGCTCCAACCTATGATATTCATGTTGGAATCCCACCAGCCACTAGTCATCATGTTGGGGGTATTGATGTACTTGTTTCTGGAACCCGTAAAGCTAAGTTCCCTTGTAGAATTTGCAAGGGTGATCACCTTCTCAAGGACTGTCTTGGTATTTCCCTTGTGTCAAAAGTGTGATCTAAACATCCTGTGTCATCAGTCTTTGATTAACATGCTGATGATTCCCCATCAACCAGTGAATATTTGGTTAAGAGTCAAAAAGGAAAGGTTAGGTATCCTTGCTTTCTATGTAAGGATATGCACCATACTTACCTTTTTCCTCATATGGATGAAGCTTCAAATTTGTTAGAAGATATTATTGTTCCTCGGCAACATCTTCCAACCAGTTATCGTAAGTTTTCCCTTGGCACTCCATTGGTTGATCAAGTGGTCGATCCCACTCTTCCATTGAAGAGTGAAGTTTAAGTGGTCGATCCAAGTCCGTCCTTGGTTTATCACACTCCTCCTTTGGAGAGTGAAGTTAAAGTAGTTGAGTCGATGTCATCTCCACCCGATCCCACTCTTTTGTCAAAGAGTGTTGAGACTGAAGTAGTCCCTTCGACATAGTCTTCATCTTGTCCTCTCTTTTAATTAAGAGTGAAAACCATGCTACTGAAGTTTTCATAGTTAGTTCTGATTATTCTATGCAAGAGGAAATTTTGTATCTTTCGACAGAACCCTCTCCAAGTAGTGAGGCTATTTACTTTGACTGGAGTAACCTAACAGAATCTCATCTTCATTCGATTGCTCCTTTCCAGATAGTTGTGCGAGTTATTTCTAAGAGCATAATTCACACTGTTGTTGACGAAGGGGCTTATATTATCATTCTATCCTCTACTGCTTGGAAAGCCATAGGTTATCCTTCGCTTATTCCAGCCACTGATCAGATAATGGCTTTTAATCGAAGACCTACAATGCCTTTAGGGATCCTTCCTCAATTTCCTATCACTTTGGAAGGAAAAACTGTCTGTATCGATGTTATGGTAGTCCAAGGTCCCTTAGATTTTAATATTCTCCTTGTGCATGATTATGTTTATGCTATGAAATATATAGTGTCCACACTCTTTCGAGTGATGTATTTTCCCCATAATGGAAATATTGTGACCGTTGATCAGCTTTCCATCGTTAAACCCGATCATCGTATGATTCCTAGTCATCAGACTTCCCTGAATGTCCTGCATATTCTTGTGGTTCCTTCCCCTTCTAGTTAGCTTCTTCCCATTATATCTAAAATGGGTGGCATGGCTCTAGCCTCTAGAAATCATACTGGAATTAATTCACCAGATTCTTATGTAAGGGGGCAACCCACCAACCTCTGGACATCATGTTATCTTAGAACTATTGGTGAGCATAGTTCTTATTCTGTGTCAAGCTCATTAAAAAATGAAACAGACATTGCGAGCATAGTTCTTATCCTATGTCAATCTCGTTAAAAAATGAAATAGACATTGCGAGAATAGTTTCTTATCTTGTGTCAAGATCCTTAAAAAATGAAACATATGTTGTGATCATAGTTCCCATTGTATGTCAAGCTCGTTAAAAAAATGAAATAGATTCTTGCGAGCAAAGTTCCATTTCTGTGTCAAGCTCCTTAAAAAATGAAACAGACGTTGCGACCATAGTTCCTATTATGTGTCAAGCTCATTAAAAATGAAGCAGATTCCCGTGAGCATAGTTCCCAATATGTGTCAAGTTCGTTAAAAAATGAAACAAATGTCCTCAAGCATAGTTACTTTCTGTTTCAAGCTTGCATAAAAATGAAACGGGTTCCCTCAAGCATAGTTACTTTATGTTTCAAGCTTGTGTAAAAATGAAACAGGTCACCTTGAGTAGTGTTTATTCTTTGTTTCGAGCTCGTTAAAAAATAAAACTAACCTTGATCAAATTTCCTTTTCCCTATCGAGCTCATTAAAAATAAAATAGATTATTCCATTGTGTCAAGACTCAATACTTGAACCTTCATTTCATTTTTTGGTAAAGCAGACGAAATGAATCTTAGGGAGCATGTACCCTACCACACTATGTTGAATTTAGCTACTTGACAGTTATACTAGGGGGAAGTACCAACCACTGGACATCATGTTGAGAAATCACCCATCGATGGAAGCCATTTTGAGCATACTTTCTTTAGTTTCGAGCTCGTTAAACCATGAAACGACCCTTTGAGCATAGTTCTTTTCTGTTCCAAGCCCATTAAAAAATGAAGCGGATGCCTTGAGCATTCTTTCAGCTGATCTTCGAGCTCGTTAAAACAGTAAGATGGTGTTGAGATTAATTTTCATTTTTCGTGCTCTGGTTAAAACATGAAAATTGGTTTGAGCTTACTTTATCTCTTTTTCATGCTCTATATTCAAACATGAAAAAGGTTTCAAGTGCCCTTTTATTCCTTTAGCGTGCTCGTTAAAAACTCGATGAAGAGGTAACGAGTATAATTTTACTATTTTTCGGAATCGTTAAAATTGGATTATGAAAAAAGAACTCGTTATGGAGTTATATTTAATCTCTTTTCAGTCTCCCTAAAAACATAAAAATATTTCCAAGTGAACTTCTTACGTTCATGCTTGTAAAATAATTAGAACGGTCGACTAGTTGGTAGTAGGTTATCTCTTTTTCAGACCGACTATGCCTATTTTATGAAAAAGGAACCCACTTGGAGTCTCCTTGTGTCTTCATTCAGACTGTCTAAACATGAATGATGTTGAGTTCACTTTCATCGGACTCATAAAATCAAATGATGAAAGACCCTATTTGGCAACGAACCCCTCCTTCCTCAGGTTTGTAAAATATATGAGTTTGGACTTGTCCGAAGGACAAGCTACAACGAGTGTTTGTTACCCTCTTTGAAATCATAAAAATAAAAAGAGGCACTCATCCTTCATGATGGGGAGATTAAGGAAAGAGTTTGTATTTTTTTATGGCAATACATAGTTACCCTTGAACATGGCACTCGTTTTCATATGCATTTTATCACTTGGGTAATACATTTGTCTTAGAGTCCTGCTAATTCCTAGAGTCTTCTTACTCCTTTGAGTTGTTCAAGAATACTCTCACTGTCAGTTGCATTGTGGGATTGGTATCATTCTCATGTCAATACTGCTAAGTCATTCCATACCCATGTTCAAGAGAAATTTGGTCATATGTTCACTGTCTGCAGTCAGTTTACCTTCTATCATGTTGGTCATCATTGAGTCAGTCTTGTACATCACTCTGTTGTACGGTTTAATCAAAAACATCTTTGATCGTATTTCATGTCGATGATGGGGGATTCATCATGGCCCTCCTTGGACAGGTCTATTCCTATCAACTTCAACTCCTTATCCATGAATTAGACTTAGAAAATAACTCAAGTACCTTGGTCTTGCATACCTTAATGGTAGGTTACCTCGCTTTCAACATGATTTTACATCATTGGCTCTTTATTGAAAGATCTCATCGAGTGTTCAACTCCAATTCCTTAATTCACATTCGATGGTATGTAATGTGATACCTTGGGAATCATTGACATCAATGGTGATTTTCCTCACACTTGCTAACAGTTTACATGAGTGACTAGTAATCAAGTGGTTTCTACCATGTTTTACATCAAGACATTGTAATCACATGGTTAGATTCGTATTGTTTTGGGTTCGGCTTGAAGACCCTAGGTTATCTGATATTTTTCCCACGTTGCGATGGAGTTTGTTTTGAGACATATTACATGGATCCACTTTGTATTGGTTGTGGCTATGTTATCATCTCATCATGGATATATGCTTGTGTCTAGTAGCCATGATTGTGTTCAGTCGGTCTCTACTACCATGGATCTGCATTGTATTTTTCGGCGGCCATGTTATGAGTTATATGAGATTTGATCAATGGTACTGCATCAGCTTCCACTTTGCAAAGAATTCACCTATCGGGTTACTCTAGATTCATGCTTTGAGGGGCATTTTGTTACACCAAAATCTTGTCCTCTTGATCCATGTATCAACCTTGTGCCTAATCGCCAAAGTTGCCTCTGCTAAAGTTGATTGAGATTGAGGTTTTTCCTACCTTTTTACCTCTTTAGGAAGGCCAATGCTTTTCCCCTTAATTCTAGGTGCACCGATGGCGTTCTTTCCCTTCATTCTAGGTGCACTGATGCCAGCTCTCTGTCTCCCACTGCTAGTTGCACCGACAGTGCTTTTTCCCTTCCTGTTAAGTGCGCCGATGGTTTTTTGAGGGAAAAAAATGGAGCTTCGAGACCCTTCTTGAAGGTGGATGATGTAGAGTTCTATCCCTATCATCTAGGTGAGGTGGCATTTGGTTCCTAACTTATAGGTAAGATCCCTTAGATCCCTTCTCCTAATCCTCAACCTACTCTATCCCTTTAGCCTTATAAATTAAACCCTCTCTCCATTGTGAAGGGAGGAAGGACTATGGTACTTTTATGCTGGTGGAATTTGTAGGTGATCTCTATCATTCTTTGGAGGCTTGGATTTGTCTTGGCTTTGGCTTGGATTGTTGGATGGAAGATTGCATCCTTAAGGCTAGGTTGTGATGTTTTCTCCTATGTAATTTTATGTATCTCCTTGATTACATTAATACAAATCTATTTCCATAAACATTGTCATGTTAATAATGTTTACAGCTTTCTTCCTTAACTGTTAGCTTAGATCAATTATATGTTTGGATGTGCATATATTGTTTGCTTGTTTCCACTTGCTTGACAGGTTTTTGTAGCTGAATATCTGAAGACCCTGGAGCTTGGATCAACAAAGAGAGAAGAGGATCTGCATATTTCAGGTAAGTGATCTATCTGTTGCTTTGCATTTTGGTTTGATCTAGGAAAGTAGATTGTATTCTGTATTTTATTTGTTCTAGATCCACTTGGACTAGGGAGATCTGGCTTCAGTCTGCTTGAGTATATTTATCCAATAACATTCCCCTCTTTTTATACTTGTTTGGAGAGAATGAACTTGAGGCTTGAGATGGTTGGGGAGGTTGCGTAGGTTTCCAAACTGAGCCCCACTTCACCGATCTAATCATATTTTTTATTTTTAAACTATTCTTAATTAAACTCAAGGGTTTATGTTGAGAAACTTACAAGTGACTCATGAGTTTCCTAAAGGGAATTTGTGTGTACAACTTCTTAGGGAAAACATGGGGATTGCACATAGGGTGAACCTCAAGTGACACGTGATTTGTTATAAGTGAACCCGTGGGTTTGAAGGTAAGTTTAAATCCAAAAAGAGGTAATGTTGCAGTAATGAGTATGTATCAAGGTTCCAACTCATCTATAGTGGTAAGTCCACTTCAATCCATATGTCCTTTTGTGTACTGACCTATGTGGTGTCATTACTCAGACAGAGAAGTGTCATTTCATGGTATAATAGATGCCCCCTAATGTGTGAGGTCAGAGGGTAGCAATGGCAGAAATACATTCCAATATTTTAACTCAGAGGACTCGGAGTCAAGGTCACAGAGAAGTACATGAAACAGACAAACCAAGGTCATCACTAAGGATGCCATGCTAAATAATGTGGAACACTAGCTCCTTTACAAGATACATATAAATCATATACTACAGTAAATGAGGCCACATATGTTTTACAAAGGTGGATCATTTCCACATGATTACAATAATAAATCTTCAACAGATGGAAATAGTGTCACGAGGCATGGAAAAATCTTGCACAACTTAGGTTATATAGGTTGTAACCCAAGGTCTTCATCGAAATCCATAGAAACTAGTACGAATCCTACCATGAGAATAAATGAGTTGAGGTCAAACATGGAAGGATACCATTGGAATGTCAACTAGAAAGTTGTACTAGCAACCAATGCAGAGGAGTCCACCAATATGAGCAATGGATCCTAAGGTACTATCCTTGAAACTCTAGGTCTTCTTCTGCAAGAGGTACTGTTTGGAATCCATTTTATGATTAGGAAGGAAATGAATCCTTTAATAGGTCACATGAGTAATTGGTAGACTGGATAAGGGAAAATGTACGTAGGATGATCTTGGAGATGGAAATGATAGGGATCAGTATGAACAGACAGAGGGTAAATATCCTTGAACAAAGAGAATGACACAGAGATTACCTAAGGCAGCTTTAAACTTTCAAAGAAATAACTAGACCTATATTCCATGTAGGAGACATTGATATATTCCTCCATGTATTTTGGACAAGTGGAGGAATAGTGACTCAAAGTGTTAGTTTATCTAGGAAGTGAAAATTTGAGACATGAGTATCAAGAGACTCAAACTAGTGCTTTGTTTAAGGATGACTTGCTTCCAACAAACTTATAATCAAAGTACATTTCCTTCCTTCATTTCTTGTAAAATCTTAATGAGTCCAAGAATGAAAACTCGATCCTGTATTCATTTTTTAGCAAGCTTGAAGAAAAGAGAGAATAGTGCTTGATATCACACTGATTCATGGATTTTAGGAGCCCGAATTAATATATGCTCATCGGTGTTTTCATAGTTTTGAGATTCTGAAAACTCCAAAGAAGACTCTAAGAGGGTGCTTTTTCGTAAATTTAGTATCCTCGGTCCGAAAAAATATGAAATAGTCCAAAGGAGAACTCTCTTAGCTTCCAAATAACTAAGGTATAACTTTTTTGTACTTAGTTGGAAAGGTTTGAAAAAAAGAGGTAAACTATCACCAAACCGATGCCCCTTCAAAAGAAAGCATGTAGCCTTAGTTTAACTAGTGTGAAGGAAGGCAAGGTCACTCAGAATGTTCCATTTATTTACGAGAATGGGACAAACAACAGTAAACCCAATGATTTGTACTAGAGTTTAACAAGCTTGACAATGACATAAAGAACACTCAAAATCATTTTCATGGTTTGATCCAGAGCACGAAAAATAAAAAGTAAGCTCGAACAGGGTCCTTTTTCTTAAGTTTAGTCCTCCAGGCCCGAAAAAGATATAAACCTATACCTGAAGATACTCTTCTATACTTTGAATAACTAGAGTATTCCTTTTTTGTAAATAATCCTTAGGGTCCAGAAAAAATTTAAACTTATACTGCTATGGATGATCCTTCATTTCCTTTAACGACTCTGAAAGAACAATTAACTTGGCTATAAAGTCATATTTAAGGATTCAGACTAGGGCTTGTAGATAAATCCGTTTGATGGGAGCCTTATAACCAAGGCTATTTTAGAAAAATATACGATATGAGGTTCATTTTTGTCTGAAAAACAACTATGAAGGCTCTTGTAACCTAGAAATGGCATGGGTACCAGAATCGGCAAGAAGTGTTTTAGCTAGGGTAACCCGTGTGAGGTAAGATCTAAACCGTGGAAGAACAACGATGTTTGAATGGAAACAGTGGTTGCATATCACAGTCCATGGATAAAAAGGAGATCCTAAGGTTTTTACTGGGATACAGTATAGATGCACAATGCAAAGGGACTGAATGCTATCATATATGCAGAGGAAATATACTCCAATTTCATCCATCACCTAGAAAGCTAGGTAAAAAACAATAAACATTAGTCCAAATAAAAACAAATTAATTAAAACTATAGTAATATGGGTAAAAATTTTGAATTTTTTCGTATAAATAGTGAAAAAATGGTCAAAACACAATTCAGTTGGTTTTTACCACAAGCCATGAAAATTTACCTTTGATCTTCAAACGACTCGTGTGCTCAAAACGGTGGATGTATTTACAAACTGCAAGTTTCAAGAAGGTCACCTCTCATTTCTCTTTCATTTCAAGCTTTCAATTTTTAATTTTTATGCAAAATTGAGGTCTTTTGTTAAGTTTGTAAGGGCACCACGTAGGACTCGCGGGTATCCCATTACAAAATCGTGAGTTCACGATGTAACCGCGGGTATACATTGGGGAACCCGTGACTGAAACGTGGTGTCACCACTAGATGGTTACGAGTCCTATGGATTGAATGCTTTTACTTTAATAATGGCCGAAAACTTGGTTTTGCAAGCACAATGGTCCTAGAATGGAGGGATAGGGAGCATGAAGACATGGATAGAGAAACATTGGGGGATCCAATGACTTTAAATGTCCTTCGAAGGTGTGGGCTATTTAATTTTTACCGAATAGAAAACATGTGATCTCAGGTTCAACTTTTGGATATGTTGGTGTGGTTATGGGATCTTGAGCAAGGTATGTTTGACCTTCAAGAAGAGGCAGTAGAATTGACTATCGAGGAAAAATATTTCGTCAACGGTTTATCTCATAAAGGAGCACCAGTTAACTCAGATAGAAACAGATGTGGAGGTGATCCCATTAGAGTGCAAGATTATGTGAATACATATTGTCTTCTAGGTAGAAAAAAGTCAAGAACTCGGATCCCAATTTCCCAAATCACAAGCTTTACGCTCAAAGTACTTGTGATCAATGTTGTATGAGTAGTGGGTACATTTCCACTACATTTGGCCACACATACCCATATGCATATAGAGGTGGAATGTCTGCAAGGTGTATTCTTTGACTGGTGCTCTGGGCTGATCATAAGTATGAAGAAACAACTATCAGACTGTAGGTTGGGGAAAAGGAATAACTTTGGATATGCTAGCATCTTGGTAGACTTATTCAAGAGGGAGTGCCCTCTTTGAGTCCCAAGGTGAGACTTTCTCCTTCACCTCCACATTGTCCTAGGATCACATGGTGGGGAGATGTATTCCTTCGTCGGGGTGGTGGTGAAATCCATGGTGGATATGACAACGACTTCTATGCATGGTGGAGCCACCAGGTGCCTGGATTAGAGAATTTCCCTTATGGTGGTTTATATTTTTGTGGTGATCTTGAGCTGATCCTTCCTCCAGGAAAAGCATGGGGAGAGATGGGTGAGTTTTTTCTTTACAAATATTAAATTTTTATGAGTTTTTTTCATAAGTATTATATACATATACAGTGTGTTCAATTCTAAGTCATGTTTTATATGATGTAGATATTGGGACTATTTAGCCAGATAGGCATCCAAATACTTATGTTCGACCTGTCGATGAAATAGAGGACGAAGCCAGCTTCACATTGTAGAGGGAAATATGGACAGGCTCACTCATGATGTGTTGAATCTGAGGATGGAGAAGATCCCCATTTCCATGTAGGAGCATGTAGTGGGTTTACCTTCAACCTGGTTACGCCTACTTCAGAAGGTTTCCAAGGTTGTGTTGTGCTACCGAGAGGTTGTGGCGGAGGCAACTGCAGTTGATGAGGCTGAGGAGCGTCCATAGATTTTAACATGTTGAGGATGATGA
>LPNX010809632.1:191784-248234 GCA_001517045.1 Pseudotsuga menziesii | reverse complement strand
ATATATATATATATATGTATATGTATATATATATGTATGTATATATGTATGTATATATGTATATGTATATATGTATATGTATATATATATACAGATATGTATATGTATATATATTTACATGTGTTTATATGCATATATGTGTATTATTTTTACAATGTTTGTGACTGTATGCCAGTTTAGTAGGTAATTAGCATATGCGTCAGTAATTATGTTTTGATTTCTTGGAATGTGTTTTTTTTTGTAAATAAAATATGATTGTATTACTGCGAAATTAACGATTACATAGATGCCCAAAACATAGGCGATAGCATATCAGAGCCAGAACCCCAACTTGAAACAATTTTTTCAGTCTTCAACCCCAAAAAACCTTCTTTCCCCAAAAAAGGGAGAGCCCCAAAGATACAAAGCTCAATCCCAAAGGTAAGAGCATTGCAACTCGTATTAATATAACTATTAAACCCATCCACAGCTACCGACATTGACAAACTATCATGCATACAAAAAAATAGAAGTGTAACAAAGACAAGTTCCAGAATTAAGGAAGAGGGTCATAATGTGGGAAGCTAGTGGTATGCATCGGACGCTTCGCACCCTGAGGGTACCCGCTGCCAGATCTCACTACTCCCCAAACACCAGCCTTATGGATAGGACCTCCTCTAAGCTACTGCTCTATCCCTGGGTGATAGAGGTAAATTCCCAGGTGAGAGGCAATTTGATCAACCTTTCAATGCATCAGTCGACAGTCCTCATTGTGGTCCTTCCAGGCCCTTGCAAGTTCCTTGTCCCCCTATTTTTTTTCCGCTACCTCTTCCTTTCTATCCTCCAGGTTAAGAGAGACATGCATTACTAGGTTCATTATCACCTAGTATAGCATAATCAAATGATCATGGGTCGACGCCCTTCCAGCCGTAGAGCCAGGGTCCATGACCTAGTCTTCAAATTCCTGGCGAACTTCCTCGATTGGCATGGATTTCACTTTCTCCCATAGGTCCTTTTCCATTCTCTCTATATCTTCACAGGAGATCAAGGGGATTTGGTCTTTGAAAAACTTAGCATCCACCTGGGCATGAACTTGAGCCCAAGTAGTACCCTTTCCTCTCCCAGCCACTCCTTTTCCTTTGTCACGGCTCCAAGCCAAAACTTCTCTCACATTCGTCTTCCCATGACTGCTGCAGGGAGGAGCCATATTACACTTTGCCTCCCAATTCCTCACTGAACCACTCTGAGAATCCCACAATCGTTCACCACACCTAATCACAACCAAGCTAACAAACTCATTCCACAGGAAGTGGATGGAAATTCACGCAGCCTTATCAGTATTAATAAAGAAGAGAGTGATGGTTGGCTTAATGGTTATGTATGAACCCACGATATCCCATATTCAATGATCACATTCTTCCATGCCCAGCATGAAATTAGGCATCATTCCCATTGTTAAATCCAAATCCCAATTCCACAGAAAGTATGTGCTACCTCTCCTTCCAAGTTGGGATTCATACCCAGGTTTAATATCGAGGTGAATGACCTGGGATAAAATGTACTTCGCTTGCATGGTCATGCATGGCAGTGGTTGAGATTCATGGAAGACTCCCTCTGCCTCCTATATCTACCTTGATGATCTCTCATGTTGCCCTCCATCTGTCTGATTGCACCGACATCTTGTATGGCCAACTTTCTGCACCTTGGCGCCCACTATTCCACTCTGAAGTCCTCAACCTGTCCCATCCTATGGGCCCCATTCTCCCCCACTCTAGCATTCGTCAGCATGTCTACCACCTAATTCACCTCCCGTATGACATGGTGGAAGGAGACTGTCGGGTGTGCCATAACCAAGCGACGTAGGGTGTCCAACCTGCTGGCTAAGCTATAGCTTGACGAGACCTTCTCTATTTTCCTCTCGTTAGCAAGATGCTTTTCCATATGGATGAGGATATTTGATTCCCCTTCAACAATTTTCAGGAGCCATCCTTCCCTCAGCATGAGTTTGAGACACTAGAGCATACCCTCAAGTTCCACAGAATTGTTTGTGTCAAATCCTAAGGAGCCATAAAAAATGTGAAGAATTCCCCCTTTCAAATTTCTACAGACTCCACCATAACCTCCCACTCCGAGGTTACCCTTCACTGCCCCATCAAAATTGATTTTGAAAACCAGGTGCGAAGGGGGATCCCATGAATTGGGGCTAGATACTCTGGAACTTTTGAATTTACTTCGTAGACAATCTAGAGTTCCTTTGTCCAGCCCCTAGCCCTCCGTAATTATCATTTCTCGTCCTGTAAACTCAATATCTTCTTCATTCCATTACATGCTACATATGGTTTCCAAGAGGTTCATTTCCAGAGTCTTCCATACCTCCTCAAGCGTTTACTGCATTCCCTAGAAGATTCACCCATTTTGCTCCTTCTAGACCACCGACATAATAGTTCCTGGAAAGGCTTTCCCCAGAGTTCGTAAGATGCGATTTTTAAACGCTTTAGGATTCTAGTCCCTCAAAGTTTGGACTAGATCCCCTTGGCATCGATTTCTCCTTCTAAAGGCATGAGCACCCCTGTCCCATAGATCTGCAGAAAAGGAACGTGTATCGAAAATATGGTTCATACTCTCCTCTTGGCATAAGGAAAGGGCACACTGTGAGGAACCATGGATTCCTCTGCGTCTCAATTTTTCCTCTATGACTACCAGGAAATAGAAGGTGGAAATATTTGGCTAGGGATTGGTCATCAAGATCTTTTTCCAAATTTCATCCTCCCCATCCTGACTCCTTAACTCGATATCATAGGCTTCTTTTACATTAAAGGATCCTTTTTGGGTGTAACCCCATCGAAGAGTATCTTCCTTGTCTTTGAGAAGAATGCACCATTCCTGGAGTTCATTCTTGAAGATCGAAGGTCATCCTCCGATATTTGCTCATCTCCCTTATCCAGAATCATCCCTCATTGTTGATCCCCCCAGGCTCCTTCCTAGTAGTGGTGTACTTTGATATTTCCTTCCTCGATCCCTCTGGCTCGTATGTACTTCCAGGGAGGGTCATTCCCAAGTTTGGGGAGTTGGTTCCACGAGTTGTACCAGAAGTTAGTGCCATTCCCCACCTTGATCTACCATAATTTATGCTCCTGAATAATCTTGCGTCCTGCCAGATCCTTCGTCCAAATGTGAGATCCTGGTGGTTCCTCGTTGAATCATATCAGGTGGTTCTTGGGCCAATCCCTAGTGTAATTAATGTGCCATATATTATCCCATGGTTCTTGTGTATAGTTACACCACCTCCACCAGATTTTGTCCCCCTGTATTTCACCCATGACTCTGGGATCGCGAAGACCCAAACCACCTCTTTCCTTCGGGGAGCAGATTTTATCCCAGCTAACCAAAGAGAACTTGGCTTTAGCTTCTCAGCATGCCGACATGAAATTTTGCTGAATATTCCTTATCTCCTTGATGACTGAATTTGGGGAAGATATAACAAAGAAAATATAGACCGACATCGCTTGGAGGACCGATTTTACCAAGGCCAGCCTACTTGGCAAGTTCAGGGGCCTCATAACCCCGCTTGAGAGTCTGCCCTTGATCCTATCCATTAGATCCTACTATGATGCGCTTTTGATGGTTCCCAACCCCAAAGGAACACCAATATACTTATATGGGAAGGATCCCCTGGTGAAACTCAAAATAGTAACTATATTATGTTGGATGATGGGTGATGTGTTTAAGAAAAATACCAGTGATTTATTGGCATTGACTTCCAACCCATATGCATCTGAAAAGAGTGTTAAGCTCTTTTTGAAAGCATGGGATTCTTGGACTGAAGGGTGTCCCATAAGCATCGTGTCATCCATGAATTGCTGGTGAGTTTCTCGAAATGTGTTAATATATAATATACTCAAAATTTCTTTCAAGTAACCTAATCCTCAAAAACTAGCGTAATAGAGTAAGACGTCTCACCTAATAGACTTCATTGAGCTAAGAGACCACTAACTAAGAGTCAAGTTTTACTTCCAGGTAGGTGATACCATGTGATATAGAATCCCAAAGAAGCTTAATAACAACATTGTATTTGACTGCATTTTTAGTTGCAAGACCGAAGAAAGTGCCTCCTAAGGAAACTAGTTGTCTCGTGGGTGCATAAATGACCCAAGAAACTGAATTCAAGTTGCAAGTGTGATGTCTTGTGCCATCAGTGAATCCCATGAACCACTCCAAATACATATCACCAGACTACATAAGAAACACAAACCATGCAAGACCATTTACAAAATTATACAACTATAATACAAGAAAAGGCATAATTCCTGAGCATAATACTTCTTCGAGTAGAGACCATTTCAGGGCTCGGGAAGGTTGTTACCATCGTAATCAACAAATTTGTATTCATGTTTATTTAGAGACTTGGACACAACATACATTCATAACTACATAGATTTGAACTTACCTGCCCCCAGGGGTTCCTTATCCTGGTCGTAAACCAAGACAAGTTCTGTTTCAGAGAAAATTCTAGGTTTAACAACTTTGTCATGTTGGATATTTACCCGGTGGCTTATGTTCTTCATTCATTGTAAGCACATATTTGTGTTGTTCATCTAGATTCTCCATATTTACCAAACATTCCTCTATATCGGAAGTATCGAGTAGAAAATGAATTGCAATCTTTAGAGATAGCATTTCACATTCCAACGGTGTGACTGATTCCACCCCATGAACAAGTTGGAAATGTGAATAATGAAATATATTTATCTATATCTTCTCAAATAATTTAGAATAAACCCATCATTTCTGAAATAACCCACATATTGAATAATTGATAAATATATTGATGAAATATGGTTATTACAAATGATTGTCGCCTCTTATATACAACTTAGGCATTGTCTTTGAAAGGTCATGTATTTTAATATTATACCTATTAATGACTATTAATTATTATTAATTATATTTTAATTTATATTCATAACATTGGATCTCTCTTAGAAAGGCTTTGTCCTCAAAGCCTTATAATGTAGTCACATCGTTCCTTGTGAAGTCCTAGCTGACAAAACATGTTGATACGATCTTCTTAGTGTAGAGCATAGCTTTCGATATGTTGATGGATCAATCCATCCCAAATTGATTTGTTGTTGATTGTTGGGATTCCCTAATAATATTTTGTCATGAGCTTTGATTACATTAGTACCATTATATTTTGACAATTCGCACTTTCTAGGATACCGGTTTATATGGTTGGGGTGTCGATAAGGAATTTTCACAATGTTATTTTCTTTCACGAGCATCGTCTTTTGGGAAATGATCTATGCTGGACATTGTATTTTCATTCCTTGAGCTTTTAATGTTTCATTCTGTATCTTTTCCAACTTGTTTTCTAATTGTATGTCATCAGTTTTAAACTTTTTAATCAATTCTACTTGCGATTTTCTGTCATCTTCGGACTTCTTAAGTTGCTCCTTAATATCTTTGTAATGATTTCTGATGCATCTATGTTCTTCATTCTTATCTAAAAATTTTCCTTCAATGTATTCAGTAGAGTTTTCTGCCTTCTGACTAGTTTTCAACTTCTTGATTTTTGTGACTAACGTCTTGTTATGCTTCTTTAATTTGAAAATTTCTTCGGTGTTATTTGATAACATGCTTTTGACAGCTGTAATCTCCAATTTGTGTGTGTGTGTTTTTTGTGTCATTCTATTTATGTTGGAGTTCACTAATACGGTGTTGAATTCAACCTATCTCTACTTCTTGACTTTCTAATGTTATGTGGACTTGCGCCAATTCAGTATCTTTGTCCATGATGAGCCTGTTTAGACGCCTTATTTCTTTTTCCAATTCGTTATCGCTTCCATATGGTGATTTGTCATCATTTTTTGACTTTCTGATATGGTCTTCTAGGTTTTGATTGTGAACTTTTAAACAAGATATTTCGGTATCCTTATTAGATAACATTTTCTCGATATCTCTTCTGGTTAGTTCCAACTGTCGATTTTGATTTTTTAAGCGACAATTTTCATCGTCTTTTATTGATTTTAAAAAATCATTCGTATTAACCTCAACTTGTAGATGTTTATTGGTCACCTTATATTGCTCCAACTCGTCCAATGTTGCTTGTAACTGTACCTTAATTACTGAATATGAGTTTTTATCATTTGTGATTATGTCTTTTGCTCCTTTGATGAGTCTTCTATTAACTGACTTATTCAGCGATACTAGATCTTGACTTCTTTCCTTCTTTAAATTTATCTTCTTCTATTTTGTCCTCTTCTTATTAGGTTAAATAACCTTTTCCTTTTCAAGAAATAATTATTATTAATACAATGTAATTTAAAAAAAATATTATTAAATCTCTTTGTGGATTGTGTGTAGATTGGGTTGTTGGGAATAAGGAATGTTATCCTTTCCACCCGGGTTGAAATTATTTTCCCACTATTAACTAAATAGCACATTCATTAATAAATTATTAAGTTAAACCACTATAATATCCTTATCCAGATATTCTCAAATAATTTGGAATAAACCCATCATTTCTGAAATAACCCACATATTGAATAATTGATAAATATATTGATGAAAGATGATTATTACAAATGATTGATTCCTCTTATATACAACTTAGGAATTAGCTTTGAAAGGCCATGTATTTTAATATTATACCTATTAATGACTATTAATTATTATTAATTGTGTTTTAATTTACATTCGTAACAAATACCATGTGGCAGTCTTAACATTTGTTCGATACACCCAAAGCGTAGGATACAACATGATATGTCAGTTTGATCTACTCGCATTAATAGTCCACTTCATAATTGTTTTCAAAGTTCTTTTAATGGATTCTACTTGACCATTCTCCTACGGGTAAAAGGAAGACGAGTGGTATTTCCTAAAACCTATCATAGTATTCAACTCTGTCATCATCTTGTTCTAAAAATGACGGCCATGGTTAGTGAAAATCTCTTTGGGATACCAAATCTAGTGATTATTTGATTGAACACGAAGTACGTTGTCATCTCACCATCAGCTTTAAAGGTAGGCATTTCCTCTTCCCACTTCGTAAAGTAATCTACAGTGACAATACTTATGCCCCCCTAGAAGACATTGGGTTTCAGGTCATGAAATCCACCCTCCACTTGGTGAAGAGCCCTACCACGATGATGGGATAGACGGGAGCAGGATGAGACCGCATCTTTCTGGTATATAGCTGGCACGGATGACATCATTTCACAGGTTCTACGCAATATTTAAATATGGTAGGCCAGAAATAACTGGCACGCAAGATCTTTTGGGTCATTTCTAACCCAGACAAATGACCCCCACATGCCCCTCTCTAAGAATCATTCAGGACACGATATGCCTCCTCATGGGTAAGGAATCAATGTAAGATGGAATCTACCCCTCTTCTATATAATTTATCTCTGATGATGATGCATGTTTTAGCATTCAATCTTAACTTGCATCGATAATCCCGTGAGAAGGTCGTGTTACACTTCGAATTCTGAAGATATACAAAGATACCTTTGTACCAAGGATCAAAGGTTGATATTAAGAAAATTTGCTCATCATGGAATGGCTCATCTTCTATTACTAAGCTCTCATCACTCGGAAACTCTGAGATAAGTTTCGCGAACACTAGGGACTTTTTTTACATGGCATACTGAAAATCTAAGTCAAAGTCTTGGAGTATGACGATCCACTTATTGAATTTTACCCGTATTATGTGTTGAGATCATACATATTGAAATGGGTTCACATCCACAACTACAATAGTTTTCCTCAACAAAATGTAATGTCGCAACCTCTGGATGGCATTGATTGCCGCAAAATCCAATTTCTCCACATGTGAATATCTAAGATCATGACCATCCAAAGCAAAATTGAGATAATATATGACATGCTCCTATAGCTTGTCATCCTCCTGAACTAGCACTACACCAATTGTAGACTCGAATGCATCCAGATACAATATAAATTCCTTCGTGTATTCTAGCAGACGCAAAAGAAGAGATGATAACAATGCTTTCTTTAATGCCTCACATGATTGTTGTGTGGATTCATCCCATAGGAATGGGGTGTCTTCCTTGAGAAATTGCATGAAACCCTTATTTATCTTGGCATGATTCACAATAAACCATCTGATAAAGTTGGACTTCCCTTGTAGACTATGTAGTTGTCTAATGGTTCAAGGAGAAGGCAGATTGAAAATCCCTCGACTTTCAATGGATCGACCTTATACCTTTATTAGAGATTATGAAGCCTAGAATTCATCCTAATTCAACACATAAGACACACTTATGCATATTTAAGTGAATCTTATAGTGCCTTCATATTTCAAAAACTAAAAAAAGATGATCCGGATGATCTTTTATTTTACAAGAATGAGTTGAAACATCATCTAAGTAGAACTCAACAATGTGCTTGATATCGTGAAACAAAAAATTCATAGCTCGTTGAAAGGTTTCCCCGACATTCTTCAAACCAAACAAAAATTTATTCTATGCAAACATACCCCAGGGGAAGATAAAGGAATTTTTATGCTGGTCCTCAGGTTTAATTTGAATCTTGTTATATCCCGAGAATCCATCCATAAATGAAAAAACTTTGCTACCTGCACACGCATCGATAATATGATCTATCAATGGTGTGGGGCAGCTATACTTAGGGAAATCCTTGTTCAAATCCCTGAAATTAGTACAAACTTGTATGGTCCCTTGTTTCTTATCAACTGGAACGGGGTTGGATACCCATTCCATGAGAGAGATAGGGTATATGAAACTGACCTTCAACAATTTTTTCTACTTCATCCTTGATGGCTACCGCTTTCCACGGATTCACAGGTCGAATATTTTTTTGAATGGGTTTAATATTGGGGTATGTTCTAATCTCATGCTCTATAATGGATGGGTCAATTCATGTCATCTCCTTGTAATATAAGGCAAAGACATCGCAGAATTCCTTGAATAAGGAAGTATAACTAGCAATCTTTTCAGGTGAAGAGTTTGCTCCAATATTAACATTCTTCACAACATAAGGTTTGGTAGAGATATTGATCGGTATGGTGGAGGAAATTTTTTCCATATTCCCCTCAGAAAACACCCCTTCCTAAGGAAAAGGGTTTACAGGTTGATCAATACCTTCAGCTAGTATCACGTGGAACTCAAAGTTTTCAATCCTGCTCAGTTCCAGTAGTAAGTAGAATTTGTGATGTAAGTATTCACAAAGTTTCTTGGCTCCTACCATAGCCTCCAGAATGGCTTCATCATGTTAGCATTGTTTTATCTCTCCCATAGATTGGCCTTGTTACCTTAAAAATTTCGAGTTTACATTGGCAATCGGGTGGTTTTCAAGCTTTTGCTCAGTGGGGTAAATCAATAAAATTTCCCAAGTTTGGATAAAGGAGAATTATAATAGTTATTTGGGTAAAAATAAAGGATTTTTCTCATGTTAAACTAAAAGTATAAACATTGGGTTTATATTTAAATGTGGCTTTTAGTCAATTTTTTATTTGAAACAAAAAGTTTATTATTTTCAAAGTTGGGCGAAGGAAGTTTTTAAAAGGAAATTTTGGCATAAGGCCGCTCTACATCCAATGATTGCTAATCCAAAACCCAATCCAAAACCCAAGAAGTTAAGAACAAAAATCATATGGGGGATCACACACCTGCCATGTTAATGCATAGTACAAGTCAACAATCAAGCGCTAGGATTCCAACAAATGATATCATTACTTTGTTACTTGATATATATGAAAAATGTTAATGTATATAAAGTACATAAACACCAATTGACCATTACATGTGGGATAATATCCCCACCCAAGAGAGAAAAAAAATATTGCATTTTAATTTTGATATAAGGAAGCCATCATATTCAAAGGAGATGTTTTCAACGACAAAAAGAACCCACTATCACCATTGAAGAGTTTATAAAGGAATTGGAAGTCGATTTAATGTTGAAAATAAAGTTATATATACAAAAGGCTCTCAAAGAGATAGCTTTTCTTTTCCTTCCTTACCTGCAATCCGCCAACAATATATGTGTATGCACTACTCGGTGCTTAAAACGGTAACGATAGCCACCAGATGATGGAGTTGTGACAAGGAGGAAGTTTAAATGTGGCTACCTCTACTCAGGTTCTTACATTTGCTGATATGGAAGAGTCAATTCACAGACGACAGGCGTTTTTCAAAAGGATTTGGCTTATGATTAAATTACAGCAAAATTACACATAGATCAATGGCTCATATCAAAATCAAAGTCATTCAATGATGAGCATGCATTCCTCTATATCAACTTGCATGGAGAAAAGCGATTTTCAAATATGTGGAATGGTGTTAAGCCGTGGACAAAATGAATCGTTAGATTGGCACGTGAGGAAAATCCACAGCCAGCATTAATTCTGCTAATGTAAAATGCAAGGAGAAATGTAGTTTTTAAATTTGTGGAATTTTTATGATGTCGGCAAATAAATACATGTGGAAAAGAAATATAGTTTAGCCAAATTGATCAACTGCTCAAAATAATTCCACTGATCAAATAGAAGGGAGGTTAATGTTTAGAGCTCTCAGCGAAATTTTATATGGGAAGGCATCTTGAGACACGTGTTGTCATAATTTCAATTTTCCAACCAGATTTATGGTTAAGATTCATTTCACCGGAAAAATAAAGCTATTAATTGTGTTGTGGTCTAAGTCAACAAATCTGGAGCAGAATGGGAAAAGAGTAGCAGAGCATGGTAACGTTGCAAATCTTTGTTGTGATAGGCTCTTAAAAACTAGAACATGTATTCTTGAAAAAGTGTTCAAATTTTCTCTTAATGGGATGCTCAAATTGCCATTTTCAGAGCGATTCCCATTACGCATTGTTGTAAATTTCATTGGTGAATGTTCTAAGGAATTTTATTGCAACACTTATTGTGCTGAGGCTACCTGGGAA
Organism: Pseudotsuga menziesii; assembly: GCA_001517045.1. Lineage (NCBI taxonomy): Eukaryota > Viridiplantae > Streptophyta > Pinopsida > Pinales > Pinaceae > Pseudotsuga > Pseudotsuga menziesii. The sequence continues at coordinate 237,326 of LPNX010809632.1, read as the reverse complement.
GCATTCTTTTCATTACATTGTATTGGGGAGCGATCTCTTTGTAAAAACAAAGATGAGCTACATAGTTTTTAAAAAACACACAAATGAAACAAATGAAATTTTTTTAGGTTTCTTCCCAGGTTGTTTCTTTAATCATACTCAAAATTAAGTTTGCAAAGGATTAAGGTGACAAATCAACTAAGTTACATAAGCAGTAAAACAATTTCTCTGAAAATGATTTTTTTAGTCATTTATTTCAATCGGTTGTTTCTGCAAAATGAAGAATAGTTTTCCGAAAATAAGAGAGGTTTGTCTTTATAACATACCCATATACAATAACCTATCTCATTTTTCACACATGTATGATGGTTTAGAGAAATGAATTCATCTTCAGAGGGAAATTTTCAGGTTTTTAAAAAGATTGTTTTAGCCATCAAAGTCCAAGAATTGTTTCACCCAAATGGAGTTGAATTTATAGAAACTGAGAGATTTTTTTCTTCGTCACAGGATTATCTTCAAAAACCTCCTTCCATTTTTATACAAGTATCACAAGTTTGGATAATTTAAAAGATCTGCATAGGGTATGCTTCTAGAAATTTACAAGTTTTCTATCTAAGTCACCATTTTCAAAGGTTGGTTTTGAGCATCTAGGGGTGAATAAGAGAAAAATAAGACATGGGTTTTGTCGGGCACATGTTCAGTTACAAAAACCTTTTTCATATTTCACAAATCTATCACCATTAGCGATATGCAGGTGGGACTTTGAAACCTATTGTTCAGTAGTCCGCATCCTGAAATGAAGGAAATTTGTTGTAACTATTTTTATTTTCAGAGTTCAGTTAGGTTTCGAATTAAAGGTTAGGTAAAGTTTATTCTTCTATAAATTCAAATGTAATTGATATTTTTTGGGGTATTATTCTCAATATAAGAGAGGCTCTTCATTGTAATAGGTTTCAGTTTTCCAGAGATGAATAAAATTGCAGAGGAAGAATGTTTGAAGCTTCCATGGAAAAGATTCTTGTGCCATCTTTTTCTTCAGTAAGTTATTTTCTTGTGTAATTGTTTTTCTAGTATATCACTCCATTTTGTATCGGCTTTCATGTTTGAGCAATAGGGTCATCAACTAGAATTCATCCTATATGCTCTAGGTTCAGTGTTCAAGCATTTGTAAACAATTTTCTTCTAAAGTCTTGCAGAACTCACCCAAGTTTGGTGCTCTTCTTGATGGGTTGTCTTTCTCTATCTGCTAATCAACCTGATAATACCTCGATACTAAGGAAATGGTGTTTTCCTTACCTATTTCCATAAACCTTTAAAACCATACCTCCTGTAACCTATTTCAGATCGGATTGTTGACTTCATTGCCAAATGGTCTCCTCCATGACTGTCCTACCAAATCTTTTTAAAACAAACTTGTACTATTTGTCCCATTAGAAATATGACCTTATGAGTATCATTGATTGAATATTTTGAGTAAGAAGGATTTGTAAATGGTGATAGATCCCTCTCTGACTGTATTAGGTCAGAAATACAGTCGAAAGTGGTTTTTGTTGTTACCTCGAGATCTACCTTCCACAACCTGGGTACATTCTGAGTGATAACAAATTGGCATCGTTGTTGGGGAGCGAAGGTTCAAATATTCCCTGGGTATGAACGACATAGTTTCAGATTTGATTGTTTATGGTGAAAAAATGTCAGACATCAGCAAGGTTGTGCATTTTTCACCTGGCGACTCCATTTTTTTAAATCCAATTTCAGTGACTCCACTGGTGGCATGATCCAGAGATCAAGTTTTCAAAGAGAACCGACAGACTCTACTGGAGAAATGAGTTCATTGTAAAAACATGGAAATGCATGATGAAAAGATAAGGTACTCAAGTTTCAGTTTTCTCCAAGATTTCTTATCCTTTCTTGTAAATGTGTTCCTATCTTTACCTAAGATTGTCAAAATAGTTTTCCATTGTTCATTGCACTCAAAACAAAACCATGAATTTACTCATGTATATCCTTCTTTACGAACTAAAAGTATTTCATCATCCTGTACATTTTATTTTGATCAAGATCCTTCCTTTGAACCACATGACATTAAAGATCATCCATGTGAGCCTCATGAAACTAAAGTTGACAATACATTAGTCCCATATAGCCCTGTTTCTTCCAATATTCCAAACCGATACAGACCACTTTATCGACCTCATGTTCTTTATTATTTTCCTACAAAGCACTACAAATATCTTCCTAAGTTTGATGGAGAATCCAAGAACCTTACATCTGAAAAACATTTACAAGCCTTTGAGAATTTCCTTGACCTATTTGAAGTAGAACATGATGATGTTTGCGTGAGGGATTTTTCCCAATCCTTGCAAGGAGATGTTGAGGAATGGTTTAAGCATTTGTAGCCTAAATCCATCAGTACATGCGAAGAGTTTTCTGACATAATTTTGAAATTTCAGGGTAAGAGGACGTCATTAGTACAAATACTTTCAGAGTTTTATTCCATTAAGAAACAGGAGGGTGAAACCATGTCTAGTTTTAATAGGAGGTTTGCAAGATTTTATTATAACATGCCAAAAGAAATCTAGCCTCTTGAAAACACTGCTAAACTTTATTATGCAACTACTTTTCCTCCTCAACTATCATTACTTCTTTTGGAGAGAAAGTCAGTCACATTGCAGCACATGTTTATTGATTGTTTGGAGGTTGACGAAAATCTTAGGTTGTCTAAAAACATTTCAGGCCAAGACAGTGGTGATAAAATGGAAAAGAAATTAGAATTGGTTGAAGCCACATAAGCAAAAGAAACTTGTCTTGCATGCCAATTATATTTTTTGTGATCAAAACGATGATCAACCTAGTGATGTAAAAGAAGATGGTTTTACTAATTTGTTTTATGAATATTTCAATCAGCTTGCTACAGATTTTGTTGGTGGTGATTTTAAAAATATTTCAGTATGCCCATATATGATGAATATGAGGATGAATATTTGATTGTTGTACCCAAAAAACCAGCTATAAATTTTGTAAATTCAAGGCATGTCAGTGAAGAAAATATGACTGTAATTCAAAGTCAAAAGGCTGAAAAAAGAAAGGATAGTGAGTGTGCTGAAGGTGACTATTTACCTTTGTGTTATTCTTCATTTGAACTGTGGAGACAAAGGCTTAAAGCCTTTAAACAAAAACAGAATTTTGACGATATGGAAAATTTCATGAACTTTTTAGAAGTGGAAGATGAGGAGGATGAACAATCATGCAGTCAATCTCAGCATGTGGAAAAATTAGTGGTTTGCAATGAGGAATTGGATAACAAAGAAAGAGGTAAGGGTTCTCAAATAAATTCTTCTTTAAATCTTTCACATTCAGAAATTTCATCTCAAGAAGGATTTTGTTTGCTTGATTCTATTAGAGAAAAGAATGACATTTCTACTGAAGCATATAAGGAAGGTGAAGTTTTAAATTCAGAAAATTTGAATGAAATTGTGGATATTACATGTGAAAAAAGTCATGAGAGTTCCTTTCAAAGTTCTTTTGAAGATCAGTTTTCCAGTATGCAAGAGGATTTACATTTTGGACAGCCTTGTCATGACAAACAGGTGATTGACTATTTTGAAATTTGTCATGCTTTTTATAATCCAGTAGCAAAATACATGGATAAATTTTTCAAATGGGGTAGTTGGTTATGTGTTTGCAACAAATGAAAAAAAATTCATCATAACCTTTTGCCATTATGTTCCTATGTTCTAATTTTAATCAAGCATGAGGAAGAAGCACAATTATTAGAAAAATTGCTTGATTGGCTTCATTGGAAGTCAAAGTTAATCTGATTGGGCATCAGTGCTCGGTTAAGTAGGGTAGGTAAGTGTCAATAAGCTCAACATGGCGAGCATTTCTATCACCATTTTTCATTTTATTTACAGTTTCAATTTCAAGTTCAGTTCAATTATAGGTTAAGGTTTGCAGTTATAGTTGCTTTCAGTCTTCAAAGGATGGATGGGTTATAGATGATAGGTTACAGGTTACAGTATGGATTGGTTATAGGTTGACAGGAATTTTTTTATAGGATGGTTTCAATGATGGTTATGGATCAGAGCAAGTTGAGTATTTCATATAGTTTTGGGATTCACCCAATATATTCAGCACTTGGTATATGGGGTTCTTTGTTACCTCACAAGGAGGATAGCATCCCTAGTTGGAGCCACTTGTTAGAATTGTTTCTGGATTTAATGGAGATGTGGGTGAGGTTTTAGGGTTGGATGATGTTTTGGGTATTGATTTGAAGACCTGTGGAACTGTGTGTGGTGGTGTAGAATTATCTGTACCCCAGGTGGAAGTGCTTGATTTATTTGTGGAGAAGGAGGCATATTTTGATTCTGGGCCTTTACTAGATTTTTCCACTGGTGTTGTTGGTCCACAAGTGCGGGAAGAGGTTTCTTTGGCTCTTGCTGGAGGATTTTCAGTGGATAATTTGTATCACAAGGTGGTGGTTGATTCTAGTATGGGTGGGAGAAGGAAAATTTCTAAACAAGTGATTAAAAAAGTTGATAAACATGGGATGCTCGTCGTCGATGAAGATGTTAAGATGAATGAAATCATATTAACGCATTATCATACATTGGTTGATCGATTTGGTGGATGAAATTTCAATCCAGCTGGCATTAAGAAATGGGTTTTGGTAACCTGGAAGGAGGTTATTCCCATAGATTCGAAGGTTTTCATGCTCCCGAGGGGCTATATTTCCTTCAAGTTTCTCGATGCGTGTGATTCGGATGCAATTCTGGTTGGATCCTAGCGTTGGGAGGGATCTGGTCTATTGCTGAAGCGTTGGACGCCTTTGTTTGACCCGCAAGTGGAAAGGTATGACTCGTTACCAATTTGGATAAAAATTCCCAACTTACCGTTTGACTTCTAGTCTTTAGATTTTTTTAAACTGGTTGGTGATACCTTGGGATCGTTTTTAGAGGTGGATCTTTCTTTTCTTCATTCGGGATTTTGTTGTTTGGGAAAATTCCTTTTCCTTCTTGATCTCCGTAAGCATTTACTAGCTGATTTAGTAATTAAAAGAGGTAATGTCTTCTTTAGTAAGCCTCTAGATTATGTTAGGGTTCCCTTTAGGTGCAATAGATGTCATGGGCATGGGCACTTAGCTTCCCAATGTAGTCTCACTTTTCATTCTCAGCTGGGGAAGAAAAAATATGTTTGGAGGGTTAAGAAAGATGTGGGTCTGGATTTGAATAAATATGGGAATTTTTCAGGTAAAGATGTGATTGATTCCTTTCCTGTTATAGCTGGCTCTCAGTTGGATTTGGGGTTAGATTCGACTGAACAGGTTTTACATATGGATTCTCTTAAACCTCTTTTTCTGTCAAACTCTTTAAAAGATGATAGTTGTTTATTTCTTGGGTTTGATGGTATCACTCATGTTGGATCCTTGTTGGAGGAGGTTATTACTGAATAGTTTTCTTTAACTAATTCTTCTCTAGGTGGTTTAGGGTTTGTGTCACTTGTTAAACCTAACTAGTGTAAATAGAATGGATATTTCCTCATATCCTGTACCAAATATAAGGTGGAATCGATTGGGGTTAAGGTTGTTAATCCATGCTTTCCTGGGGTTTCTTCTTTTTGTCAAAGTTTGGGTGGTCAGCCTTTGGTGATGGAACCTGTTTATCCTTTGGAGCATATTTCTGGGGCACTTAAAGCAGTGTTTTCCCTATCCAAGGTTTCACCATGATTGTGTCAACCCTAAATTGTCGGGGGTTAGCTAGTTTTCCTAAAAAACTAGCAGTGCGCAGGCGGGCAGAAGACCAGCTTATTGATGTATTATTCCTACAAGAGATCATGGGGTATGGGATAAGTCTTACTAGAGAGATGGAATCATTGCTTTCTGGTTGGGACTTTATTTCGTTGGATGCTAAAGGAAGGTCTGGGGATTTATTATTGGGATGGAGATTAAGACATTTTCATTTCTTAAGTGCTTGGGCTGTGGAATCTGGCTTGTCTATTTCTCTTTTCTCAATCGAAATGAAAGAGGCTTTTTTCTTTATGAATATTTATGGTCCCTGTTTGGTTAGGGAAAGGTTATGGAACAATATTTTCTCTTTGTATTGCTTAAAGAACTCTAGGCTAATGTTTCAGGGAGATCTGAATATCTCTATGGGTTTTTCGTAAATTTGGGAAGAGAGGGCTAGAGTGGATAACTTGTCTACTTTTTTATTTGGGAAGTTGGATGGCTTTGGCCTTGTCGACATTGCTCTGAGTGTTTTAGTTCCTACTTGGTCGAACGAAAGAGTTGCCATTGAAAATATTAGTAAAATACTGTATAGACTGCTTGTTTTTGCAAACTTCCTTGATTTAGATCTTCACATCAGACAGTGGGTAGGATGTGGAGGGGATTCTAATCATCAGCCGATTTTCCTTCAGATTTTATCTGATAACCTTAAACCTTGTTTCCCCTTCAAATTTAATGCACATTGGTTAGTAAATGAGGATTTTTTTGCTTTACTTAAATTATCCTGGACTTTGTATGTGGATAATCCTTTGGTATCTGTTGCGTCTCATTTTGCTTCCAATCTTAAACATATTAAGGAGGTGTATATTTCTTGGTTTGTAAAGCAAAAGGTTCAGGAAAATAAGTTTTTAGTAGAGATTGGACTCCTGCTGGCTGACTCTTTTAATAAACCATGGTTTGGTTTCTCATCAGAGGAATATAAGATTTCTCTTCTTGATTTGGAGTCTCACAAAAGAAAAATCATTTTAGATCGTGAACAGGAGGTTAGACAGAAGAGTAGGGCTATATGGCTTTTATGTGGGGATTATAATACCTCTTTCTTCCATAAGTTTTCCAACCATAGAAAGAATATTAATACTATCTGGAAAATTAAGGATGATGATGGACTCTTAATGGAAGGATTTGAAACAATTTCTAAAGCTGGTGTTCAACATTTTGAGACTCTGTTTCAGGAAGAAAAGACTCTTCATCTACCGAAAATTATGAAAGTAGCTGGGAATTTTCCTACTTCCATTTCAGATGAGGAGAATGAAGATCTTATGAAACATGTTACTTTAGTGGATATTTAGTCTATCTTATCTTTAGCTAAAAATGATAAAATTTTGGGGCCAGATGGGATTCTAGTGGAGGTTTATAGGGTTTTTTTTTATGTTATTGGTCTAGATCTTCTTAGGGTTGTTAATGATTCTCGGAAATATGGTAAAATTTTTGTGGTATTCAATTCAACATTTATTGCCTTGATCCCTAAGATTGATTTACCAAAATCTTTTGAATATTTTAGGCCATTCTCGTTATGTAATTTCATATACAAGATCATTGGCAAGATAATATCTGTGTGTATTAGGAAGGTTCTTGGAAGGTATATTTCTGGTAAACAATTTGGGTTCTTACTTGGCAGGAATATGCATGATGTTGTGGGGGTTATTCAAGAAGGTTTGCATACCATTTGCAATAAAAAATTGAAGTCATTAGTGTTAAAAATTTACCTGTCTAAAGCTTATGACAGAGTTAATTGGACTTTTCTGAGGGTTATCCTTTCAAAAATGGATTTTGTTGTACCTTTTATTACCTGTATTATGAGTAGTCTTTCATCTGTATCTTTTTCTTTATTGATCAATGGAGCAGCTTCTTCCTTCTTTAGTTATGGAAGAGGTTTGAGGCAAGGTTTTCCTCTTGCGCCGCTTCGTTTTCTCATTATTGTTGAAGGATTGGGTAGGGCATTACTGTATGCAAAAGATTGTGGTGACTTCCATGGTATATCTTTTGTCAATGATATCACTTTATCTCATGTATTATTTGTAGATGATATTTTCATGGTTTCTGATGGTTCTGAGCACTCTCTATCAACTCTTTATGAGGTTTTGAAAAAAATTTGTAAGGCATCTAGGATGCTGATTAATGAAGATAAATCATCTATATTTCACTCTGGTCTAGATGAATCTGAGCTCATTACTTTACAAAATATTTTTTCCTTTTATGTTGCTAAACTTGAGGTTGGCTTGAAGTATATTGGGTTTCATCTTAAACCATGTAGATATCTAATGAAGGGTTGGGATTGGCTAGTTGCAAAGGTGGAAAAGAGAATCAAGAATTGGAGATTTCAATGGTTGTCTAAGGGAGGTAAGCTCATTTTGATCAAATCAATGCTAGAGCCTATTCCTGTGTATTGGATGCATTTCTGGATTACTTTGGGTATTATTGAAAGGATTAGGAAATTATGTTTCAAATTTTTATGGGCAGGGAATTCGAACTCTTATGGATTTCCCTGGACTTCTTGGAAAGAATTAGCAAGGCCTAAATTTTTGGGAGGTTGGGGATTGAAGATTCCTGTTTTTTTTGCTAAAGCTCTTGCTGCGAAGAATGTTTGGAACCTTATTCATGGAACAGGACTTTGGGTGAATATTTTCTTACAGAAATATGTACATCCATTATCATTATTGGATTGGATCAAAGTTACTGTAAAGAAGAAAAGGTGTATGTCTATTTGCTAGAAAGCAATTCTTTGGTCATTTGATCTCATAGGAAACTATCTTATTTGGAAGGTTGGGAATGGTGCTGATGTTAGAATTGGTGTTGATCCTTGGGTTGGTTGTAAGTGGAGACATATTCTACCATCTAGTCTGATTGATAAACTTCACTCTGCTAGTTTATATTTTCTCAAAGACATTGGATGTCATGGGGTGTCATTGTTACTAGAACAATGTTGGCTATCAACTGCATTGATTAGTCTTGAGGATCATCAAGATGTTATTTGTTGGAATGGTTTTTTGGATATTTTCAAAACAAGTCATGTCATACTGTCACTTGAAGTTGATCAGTTGATTTGGAACCAGTCTAAATCTGGGAAGTATACTCCAAATATTGGATATCTTCAATTAGTACTGGATAGAAATGAGGAGGAACTTACTTGGTGGTGGAAGGTCCTTTGGAAGTTCAAATGTCCACTTAAGGAAAAATTCTTTAGCTAGTTTATATTGTCAGATAAGGCATTAAAATGGGATGTTATATGCAGAAAAGGAAGGGAAGGTCCGGGTAGATGTTATTTATGTAAAATGGATATATAAACCAATGTTCATCTAGGAGTGGAGTGTACTTTTTCCATATGTGTATGGTGTGAACTTGAGGCAAAGTTGCAGTTACACAATTTATGGACTAGTAATTCGGTAAGTACATGTCTAAAAAATTGGTGTTTAAAAGGAGAAGTGAAACATATCAGGTCCTTACCAATTATGGTTTTGTCGTTCATTTGGAAGGCTAGAAATAAGTGTTGTTTTGATGATTTGGTTATAACACCTTTCCAAGTAGCAGTTTGGTTTTGCTAAGTTCCTTTCCCCAAGATAAGATAGTGGTTACGATTAGACCTGTTGTCGAAGAAGTTATTGATAAATCATATCCTTGGGTATATTTTGATGGATCGACAGTAGGAGATCCAAAAATTTGTGGAGTTGGTGGCTTTCTCTTCATCTCTGATGAGAACTTTTTCACTTTTAAAGCAGGATTGGGCATTGGAACTAACAATTATGCTGAGCTTCTAGGATTAAAGCTTCTTCTGACTTTGTCTTTGGATAATAATTTTAAAAAACTACAGACTTTTGGTGATTCTCAACTTGTTATCAATTGGGTTTCTGGTAAGTATCGTATACAAAATGTTTAGCTTGCTTAGATTTTGCTTGAAGTCAATAGATTGGCTGACATGTTTGATTCAGTGGATTTCTTGCATATTTATCATGAAAGAAATACACTAGTAGATGTTTTGGAAAAAGATGGAGCTAATGTGTTGTCTGGCTCTTGGCAGATTTCTGAGCATAGGGAAACTGAATGCTTTGAATCTATTAAGATTTTTTTTAAATGGATTATGTTAATATTTGAACTATTTTGGTATGCATGCAACATGGAGAGTATTGTTGGAATATTGTTGGTGGAATGAGTGATCTTGGGCTAAGGATTATTTTTTATGATGTTTTGAGCAAATGTTTTGTTATACATTTTGATTGATGTATGGTAATGGATATATATGAAAAACTGATAAGATGTTTTATTATACATTTTGAATGATGTATGGTAATGGATAGTATCAAAAACTGCTAATTTTTGAACAGTTGATAAGTCTGTTTTTTGAAGTAATGGGGTAGATGTTTCCCTGCTAAATGTATTGGGTGTATCTATGATATTTTGTCAGTTTGTAAGTGAGATGCAGACTCATTTGAATTTGTAAAAAAATGATGAGACCTTTTGGTCAGGGTATTTTGACAATGGAAAATAATTATATTGTGCCATCTGTGGAATGTAATTATGTTTAATAGATACAATTACGATTTTTTCCTGTGGCAAAAAACACATTGGTCTTATTACCTTAAAAATTTCGAGTTTACATTGGCGATCGAGTGGTTTTCAAGGTTTTGCTCAGTGGGGTAAATCATTAAAATTTCCCAAGTTTGGATAAAAGAGAATTCTAATGGTTATTTGGGTAAAAAGAAAGGATTTTGCTCATGTTAAAATAAAAGTATAAACATTGCGTTTATATTTAACTTTGGATTCTAGTCAAATTTTTATTTTAAACAAAATGTTTATTATTTTCAAAGTTGGGTGAAGGAAGTTTTTAAAAGGAAATTTTGGCATGAGGCCTCTCTACTTTCAAAGTTGGGTGAAGGAAGTTTTTAAAAGGAAATTTTGGCATGAGGCCGCTCTACATCCAATGATTTCCAGGCCAAAACCCAAGAAGTCAAGAACATAAATCATATGGGGGATCACACACCTGCCACATCATTGTATAATACAAGTCAACAATCAAGCATTGGGCTTCCAACAAATGATATCATTACTTTGTTACTTGATATATATGAAAATTTTTAATGTATTTAAAGTGCAAAAATGGCAACTGTCCATTACATGTGGGATAATATCCCCACCCAAGAGAGAAAAAAAAATCTTGCATTTTAATTTTGATATAAGGCAGCCATCGTATTCAAAGGAGATGTTTTCGACGACGAAAAGAACCCACTATCACCATTGAAGAGTTTATAAAGGAATTGGAGGTCGATTTAATGCTGAAAAATGAAGGTATATGTCCAAAAGGCTCTCAAAGAGATGGCTTCTCTTTTCCTGCCTTACCTGCAATCCACCAACAATATATGTGTATGCACTGCTCACTGCTAAAAACTGTAACGATAGTCACCAGATGATGAAGTTGTGAACAAGGAGGAAGTTTAAATGTGGTTGTCTCTACTCAGGTTCTTACATTTGCTGATATGCAAGAGTAAATTCACAGCCGACGAGATTTTTTCAAAAGGATTTGCTTATGATTAAATTACAGCAAAATTAAACATATATCAATGGCTCAAAATCAAATTCATCCGACGACAAGCATGCATTCCACTATATCAACTTGCACGGAGAAAAGCAATTTTTAAATCTGTGGAATGGTGTTAAGTCATGGATAAAATGAATCGTCAGATTGGAAGGTGAGGAAAATCCATGGCGAGTATTAATTCCGCTAATGTAACATGAAAGGAGAAATTTAGTTTTAAAATTTGTGGAATTTTTATGCTAACGAAAATTCAATACACGTGGAAAAGCAATATGGTTTAGCCAAATTGATCAACTGCTCAAAATAATTCCACTGATATAATAGAAGGGAGGTTAATGCTTAGAGATCTCGGCCAAATTTTATATGGGAAGGCATATTGAGACACATGTTTTCATAATTTCAATTTTCCAAATATATTTACAATTAAGATTCATTTCCCCAGCAAAATAAAGTTGTTAATCGTGTTGTGGTTGAGTCAACAAATCTAGAGGAGAATGGGAAAAGAGTAGCAGAGCATGGTAACGTTGGAAAATATTAATGTGACACTCAAATTGTCATTTTCAGAGAGATTTCCATTACCCACTATTGTAAATTGCATTGGTGAATTTTCTGAGGCATTTTATTGCAAAGCTTATTGTGTTGAGGCTTCCTGGGAAGCATTCTTTTCATTACATTGTATTGGGGAGTGATCTCTTTGTAAAAACAACGATGAGCTACATATTTTTTTTAAAACACACAAATGAAACAAATGACATTTTTCCATGTTTCTTCCCAGGTTTATTCTTTTATCATACTCAAAATTAAGGATGCAAAGGCTTAAGGTGACAAATCAACTAAGTCACATAAGCAGTAAAACAATTTCTCTGAAAATGACTGTTTTAGTCATTTATTTCAATCGATTTTTTCTACCAAAGGAAGAATATTTTTTCTAAAAATGAGAGAGGTTTTTATTCATAACATACCCATATACAATAACCTATCTCAATTTTCACACATGTATGATGTTTTGAGAGAATCGAATTCATCTTTAGAGGGAAATTTTCAGGTTTTTAAAAGACTGTTTTAGCCATCAAAGTCCAAGAATTTTTTTAGCCAAAGGAGTTGAATTCAGAGAAAATGAGAGAGGTTTTTATTCATCACAGGATTATATTCAAAAAAATCCTTCATTTTTTACATAGGTATCAGAGTTTGGGATAATTTAAAATATATTCATAGGGTAGTTTTCCATAAATTTACAAGTTTACTATCCGAGTCATCATTTTCAAAGGCAGATTCCGAAGAGTTGGAGGTGAATAAGAGAAAAATAAGACATGGGTTTTGTCGGGAACATGGTTGGTTACAAAACAAAATTCATATTTCACACATCTATCACCATTAGAGATATTCAAGAGGGAATTTGAAACCTATTGTTGAGCAGTCTGCATCCTAAAATGAAGGAAATTTGTTGTAACTGTTTTTATTTTTGGAGTTCAGTTAGGTTTCAAATTCAAGGTTAGGTAAAGGTTATTTTGCTATAAATTCAAATTTAATATATAGTTTTGGGTTTGGATTTTCAAGAGTAGAGAGGCTCTTCATTGTAATAGGTTTCAATTTTCCAACGATTGATAAAATTACAGAGGAAGAATGTTTGAAGCTTCCATGGAAGAGATTCTCATGCCATCTTTTTCTTCAGTAATTGTTTTTCCAGTATATCACTTCATTTTGTATTTTCTTTCATGCTTGAGAAATAGGGTCATGAACTAGAATTCATCCTGTATACTCTAGGTTCAGTGTTCAATCATTTTTAAATAGTTTTCTTCTAAAGTATTGCAGAAGTCACCCAAGTTTGGTGCTCTGTTTGATGGGTTATCTCCCTCTGTCTGCTAATAAACCTATTAATACCTCAATACTGAGGAAATGGTGTATACCTTGCCTCTGTCCATAAACCTTAAAAACCCGACCTCTTGGAACCTATTTCAAATCTGATTGTTGACTCCATTTCCAAATGGTCTCCTCCATGACTGTCCTACCAAATATTTTTTTTTTTAAACTTGTCCTATTTGTCCCATCAGAAATATGACCTTCTAATTATCATTGATTGAATATTTTGAGTAAGAAGGATCTATAAATGGTGATAGATCCCTCTCTGACTGTATTAGGTCAGAAATACAGTATAAAGTGGATTTTGTTGTTACCTCCAGATCTGCCTTTCACAACCTGGGTACATTCTGAGTGATAACACATCAAATGGTAAAACCATATCTAAGCAGTCATACAAATAGGTTGATTTATTCTCCCATGCAGGAAAATAATCTTCATCTAGCTCTTCTAAGATGGGAGGAATCGAGATGGAATCAAAAATAGCATAAAATATAGCTTGGTAGGGTGCTTCTGTTGTTGATAAGGGAACTCTAGGATCGTCATGCAAAGGGAGAACCCATGGATCAGTTCTATCTGTAACTGTACAAATTTTCTTCCCTACACTAGTCATGGCTAGGTATTTTATAGGGGTGGGCATATCAAAAGTGCCCATCAATGACATCTACATCCCAACTCCTAAACTCCCATTTGTTGGGCGCGATTGATCAATCAAAGGTATGCTAGACTCTGAATTCTCCATACGAACCTTTTGATTATATGACAGTTGGTCAGTAGTCACCAAATTTACTTCATGAGGAAACACAAGGACTTAGACAACAAATGACAGAATAACACACATAACATAGGTCCAAATCCTCCCCAATAGTAAGTTGTAATCCAGAGGAGGATCAACAACTTCAATTTCTACTAAGACTATTTTCCCTACCAGTTTTATATCAAAAGAAGGAAAGATTTCATATGGGAGGAAAGCTTCCATCGAAATCAATTAACAAAGTGTTAGACGGAACTAACTCAGGGGATCCCAAATATTTCCAACATGAAATAGAAATTACACATGTGGATGCACCTTCATCTACTACCATTTGTCCAATAGTTTTTTTTCCATGCACTACATCAATCGAAAAGGCCACATGGTAAGGTAGGTGGGGTTTAACATTAGATAGATTAAACTTAGCCATCATGCTCACATATTCCATACTACTGATAGCCGCCAAAAGTGAATCATGCTACGAAGGACAAATTTATAGCACTTCTAAGGCTGACATAGCACAAAGCGTTTGGGCCAGGTCCTCCACAACCAAGTAGTTGGGAGCAGCCCTCACATTAGGATTGTGAAATGTCTTTTAAAACACCTTTTGGTATCTTCGACATAGGATCAGCAGGTTTTTTTATTGAAAGTGGGGCTGATGTTTCGGAAATCTATTTATTTTTATGTGGAGGCTTAGATTCATAGCTTTTGGCTCTAGTCTGCAGTAAGTTTTAATATCAAAATATGTTGATATATGACTGATCAATAGAGAGAGTAGTCTATGTTCCCCCAACATTATTTGTATCAGTAGAAGTCGCATTTTTTCCTTGCGGGAATAGGTCCTTCATGACAGAAGGTTGTTGTTGTTTTACCCATATTTTTCTTCCCACTAGAATGATGAGTTCCCTTCTGGGTGGATTTCGCATTATAAACATTTGTATTTTGGGGTGAGGGAGTGGTAGCCTTGGCTTCCTCTACTGTAGATTATTTCATTGATAATTCATGTATTTGTTTGGCTATTTATTCTACAGTTGATGATTCAACTAAACCGACAACACTATAGGCATGTGGTCTAGGATTTGGTTTTGCAAATTCTGTAATGGACCTTGGAACCTCAAGAATAATATTGTAGAGAATCCCAGAATGGGAATAAATTAAGTCCAGTTGTTGGGCCCTGAGTCTGGATTCCTCCTCCGAGGTCACTCCCGAAGTGGAAATATCCTTTGAAATGTATGGAAATAGAGATTTAAAAAACCATTTGAGCAGAAATTCAGGAGGAATATTAGCTTTAATGAGCCTCTTCCTTCTTCTCCACTCTTGAATATGGTCAGAGATGTGAGTGGCCTTATTTTTCCAAAAATTAAACAAAAGGTCTGTATGAGAATTATGTAGGACAGGAAGTTGAAAGTGGTTCAAAAAAACAATCACTAGATCAAGAAAATTGTCATATGTGATAGACAGAGTTTTAATATACCATTTAGCCACCACACTAGTCAAATTTCTTTTAAAGGTCCTCAACTGAATCAAATCATTATTCAATGATTTAGATGAACACCATAAGTGAAATTTCTTGACATGGTCACCATGATCCTCTCCAATTTTTCCTTCAAACTTGGGAATGTCAGAAGGTATTTTGATAGGAACTTGTGGCCAAGTCGAAGCATGGTGCACAGGGTCATTCATAAGTTCTGAAAGGTATTGAAAGTTTAATGTTTCCATAAAAGGTAATCTAGGCCTATTCAAATATTGATATTGTAGAGTTTGGTGTGAAAATTTTCCCACTCCAATGTTCCTAATAGATGGGTTAAGGTTGCCCCCATTGAATTGATGTGAAGAAGTAGCAATGTTCTGAAAATGATTCCATCCAAATGCGAAGGGATTTTTGAATTGAGGTGTGTTATACTATGTTCGACTGATTCCAGTTGAGGATGGAGTCATATATATAGGAGCTATAATTCCCCCACTGAAAAAGTGAGAAAGGAGAGATTTTGATTGGTGAAGCCAAAAATTCACTAGAAGTTTGAAAGATGAACCCTAAAAAATGATTCTGTCTTCCGAATGACACGCCTGCATACTTAGGTGTAGGACCTACATAAGGTGAGGATGGAGGAATGTTTCCTCCAAACCATGAAAAAACTTGGATAAAGGAAGTGGAACCACTAGGACCACTTTGAGTATTTTGAAACAAAGGAAAATATGTAGGGGGTACACTGGCTATTTCAGTGATAACCATACTAGATGGACCAGTAGTGTTTAAAGGTGTCAAGATATTAATCACTCAAGCACTTAGAGACACTGGGGTTGATGAGTTAAATTTTAAATATACCAATGTTGTATTAGATACATTTGGTTGTGTTGCACTCATAGGTGAAGGAGACGCTCCACTATATGCCATTGTTGAAGTGGGGGTGGACATATCCCCCAAACCTTCTCCTGAATTAGACATGACAAAACTCAAAGGAATACCAATTCTAGGTGGACCGAATGGGTGAACTTCTACTGGTAAAAGATCGCTTAGGTTAGTAAGAGGTGAGTTGGAGTTCCTTGCAAACTCTTCATCTTGAAAATATTTGATTTCTACTCACAGAGGATCATTATGAATGTATCTATGTTCAAGTTCCATTGTTCTTTTGCTAACACCAGTTGATTCAAAAGAACTGTTTGTGTCTAGTCTTCACCTTTGAGGTGGCGGTGGAGGATCCACTATTGAAAGAGGAGGAAGGTTTTGCAACCTTCGATACCTACGAGGAGGTTGATCCTCCACGGTTAAATATTTTATTCACAACACCTAGAGGTCAGAATATATCATAAGCAATCCAAAGAGA
Organism: Pseudotsuga menziesii; assembly: GCA_001517045.1. Taxonomy (NCBI): domain Eukaryota; kingdom Viridiplantae; phylum Streptophyta; class Pinopsida; order Pinales; family Pinaceae; genus Pseudotsuga; species Pseudotsuga menziesii. The sequence continues at coordinate 220,605 of LPNX010809632.1, read as the reverse complement.
ACACCACAAAAAAAATTCTAAGTATCACAAACTAAGGCAGGTAAAATATATACCTTCTAAAGGAACGTCTGGGATGATGAGGCCCCAAAATAGACCAATGAAGATCGAAGAAAAGTTACCTAGGGTCTCGTTACAACTTTTCTAGGTGTAAGAATTTGAATCACCAATCGCCCTCCCAAATTTTTGTATGGGGTTTCATCCCAATTCCACCCTAGGTGCAGTGGAAATATCCTTCCACCAACACCTATGAAAAATCCCTAAGTCAATATACTAAGGCTACCAAATATACAAAAATATTATGGTGGAACAGTCGCAATTCTAACTCATGTGCATGGGCGGGATAGCAATTCCTGAAGTCCAAATAGTATCGACATCGCACGATTCCAAAAGGTGGTACTGGATGAACCCCAAAACACACAACATTATTGGTGTTTGCTCGAACTAAGTATTGGAGGGGTATGTTCGCAACTAAGTCCTCACACGACCTCGTGCTTAAATCTCATGTTAGAGGATCTTTCTATTTGATCTTTCTATAAAATTGGATTTCCTAAGAGACAAGTCACTATGTATGAGTTCTAAATCAATCTTGGATAGTTATAGATTACATATTCCAAGATCTTAGCCTAAGCTAGTTGGTGTAGTCCCTAGAAAGAAAATGTTACTAGTTAATTTTAATTAATAAGCATTATTTTTAGGGTTGTTTTTACTCAGGGTAGTGGAAGTGAAACTTGTAATGTTATGACTCAACTCAAAGAAAACGCATGAATGATGTAAAAATTCCAAATTACAATTTCTATTCAAATTCCTTTTTCTCTTTTTCAAAACAAATGAAACTTGCCTAATGAACTTTGGAAAACAAAAGACTTTTTACTTTTTTTTTTTAATATTCAAAAACAAATGTACAATGTTCCTATCTAAGACTATCAATGCAACTAAATTCTTTGTTTTTGTTTTATTTTAAAAAAAATAAAAATGTCAAATGCAACTTAGTGCACCTAAGTAGGTCAGAAATATGAACACATGTAAGAATAAGACTCAAAAACTCAGATATCACAATCAAAAACTCTAAAATATCTGCAAAGTTGGACAAAAAACTATTTTGACTGGACTACAAGTTTTAGAAAAAAGAAGTATACCAAGAAAATGGAAGAAGCAAAGGTCAATATAACTAACTAAAGCAATCAGACAAACATGAGCAGATACAAGTATAGACAGAGGTCAAAAATTCAGAGACTACTCATATTCCAACCAATGATGCCAAGAGGGAATACATAAAAGGAGTCTTACACATACATTCAACCTAACCTACCCAAAAGGAATTTTACAAAAGAAAACTAACAGAGACTTGCATCAAAAAACAGACCAGTGGACACCTAAGAAACATCCCCAAAAGTAGTTGGGATATCAAAAAAAGCTCAAAGAAATCAAACCCTAGAGATTTGTACACCCATATTTAGGAACACATGATTTTTCTTTGACATAACTGCGAGTCACTCGCAACTGTACTTAAGGAAACCCACGTGTTCACAAGGAAATCACGACTGTAAGTATAGGAAACTCGCGAGTGGTTCCTAAATTTTTCAAAAAGAAAAACAAAGAGTCCAAGAACCCTAAAGATACGAAAAGAACTGACTGAAAATCAATAGTTGCAATCTATGAACAGAAAAAAAGAAAGAACAAAAACTGGAAAGAAAACTCAATTGAAGAGACCCCAAAAAAAACTAGGCTCTCTAGTGGATTCACTAGTTGTGTTGCTAGGGAAATTTACGTTATGGCTTGGGGAAAATGGTCACCAACATACTGTAGGTATGACTTTCACACAACTAGGGTTTAGAAACATATAACAGAGAATAAGAGATAATAGGATATGCACCTTATTTCGGATGGTTGATTCAAGCATTAACTCTTCCTCTCCAATTATCCAAGCCCTCTGATCTTCAACGCCTACAACAAAGATTTATATTTCCTCACAGTATATTCTATTGTTATATAAAAGAGACATGAACATTAGCAATTTCATCTGAAAACAAATAACAAGATGGATCATAACTCATAACAATAAAATCATTGTATCAAGTTAATGATGGAAGGAAAACACTTTTATTGATGAAGTTCAGGAAACATTACAAAATCTTGCCTGAGACAAGATTCTTCTGCACACCAAGACCTGAGTCCTCCTTGCTCCTCTCTCCAATAGAATCCTCTAGCATAACCTTTCTCTCAAATTTTCTTCATACATTCTCTACCCTTCCCCTCTTTTTATACTTTTTTGGAGAGAATGAATTTGAGGTTTGTGATGGTTGGGGAATTTGGGGAGGTTTACACACCGAGCCCAACTTCCCCGAGTTATTCATCTTTTAATATTTAAATTATTCTTAATGAAACTCGCGGGTTTAGGTGGAGCAACTTGCGAGTGACTCACAAGTTTCCTAAAGGGAAGTCACAAGTAGAACTTCTTAGGAAAAACACACAGGTTGCACATAGGGTGACCCATGAGTGACACACGAGTTGTTATAAGCGAACCCGCGAGTGCAAGGTAAGTTTAAATGCAAAAAGAGGTAACGTTGTAGTAAAGAGTATGTATCAAGGATCCAACTTATCTATAGTGGTAAGGCCACTTCAATCCATATGTCCTTTTTTGTACTTACCTATGTGGGTTCATTACTCGGATGGAGAAGTTCCATTTCATGGTATAACACATACTTGATTTCCTTTGTACACCCTTGGAAGATACCCAAGGAAAGTACAAATTTGAGACTCTTTTTAGTTCTCCCTTAGAATATCTTGGCATGATGCATTATTAACTAAATTTCATTATTCATTTATTTGTGTACTACAGTGACTAATCTAATCTAAATCAGTCAACCTTGATTTCGTTTTCCCTTCAGATCACTTAAATACTAGTGTTGGTCGAATAGAAAATTGGAAGATGATTGAAGAATGTTTGGGATGTATATTAACAACTAGTCAAGCATGTGATCGTACAGAGTAAAAAAAGAAGAGTTTAAGTGGAAAGTGGTTCATGAAAGGACATCGAAATCTTGAATCAACTTAAGAAATATAATGTTGAGGGGAAGTATTGTTACTATTGTAAACTTGCTTGAATAATTTCTTGATTCTTTTTTACCATTGACATAATAGTTTTCTTATGTTTCATATGAAGTTGATTTTTATTATTTGAATTTTATCTTGCTTCCAAGTCTCTTGATTATGGATCGTATTTCAAAGGAAACTTGAGAAGATTGAATGTGTATAATTTTGGGTTTTGACTGATATTTAAGACTGATTGTTGGTCTACTTTAAGTTTTTCCCGTTCATATCCAATAGTTTCAAATGAATTTATTGTTTGTTTAATTAATTTAAGTGTGGTTATTCCTTTTTGGTAGATTTAATTGTTTGTGAATGTATTTTTCTTACCTCAAGTTTTGACCACATTTTGCTTCTCAAACTCATGAGTTGAATTTTTGGCATTATCTACCCAGGATCATATCTCACTCAAAACCTATTGATTAATCTATTTGAGTTTCAATATTTAAAGGTATGCATAGTGCATCATTGGAAGGGAATTCACCTTATTTTCTAAAAAACAAAGTATTGCATCTAAGCATCCTTACAAGTTATCTGAAAGTGTATAGTGGGATCCTTATTTTTTAACAAAAACCAGCAAGATATTGTATTATATAAAAAGGCTGCTAACAGCCAAGAATAAAAAATAAGAGGTCTAATACCTGCAAATCATACTATTTTTTCCCAAAAATATTGAATTGTTTTTACTGGAGACTATTGACTTAAACCTGCAACTGTGCCAAAAAATAATTCTATCACCCTTCGAAGGGTATATACGGACATAGACACCTAAAACCAAAATGCAGAAAAACATAAAATACCATTTGAACTTGAACTAATCATGTTGCTTTCCCTTTGGATATTTAACTAGTTGAACTACTAAAGTTTCCTCCATTGGTAGACCTATGACAGGTGAGTATTGAAAATGTCTACTTTGATTCATGTTTACCAACTTCTGCGAATCCTCCTTCATGTAACCAATTGTGCCCATTAGCTCGTGAAAATATTTGTGGTTGTATTCAATTTGAGCGTCGTGATTTCCCATTTTTTGTGCAATCCATTTGACCTCTTCAGCGGTTGAACTCCCTTCTATAACCCCCCAATTCATGATTTCATAGAGCCATCGAATGTGTTGCTTGATGTCTCTTAATCATGTCTGAAGATCATTCAAAGTAATGTCCCTTTCTGTGATATCTTCCTAAGAAAGAGGCAATTCTAAATGCGCAATGAGTGTTGAGCGTTTCACTTGAGAACTGGGCAGCCAATCCTTATCTGCAATGCTAAGGGATCCCAAGGATAAATAATGTAGGGGATCTATAGGAGGAACATTCACTTCACAAACATTCTCTGCATTGGGAAGAAAATTCACTACACCAGGAAAACCATTCAATGCACCACAAAAACTAGTCACAACACAGACAATCTCTGCACTGGGAAATACATTCGCTGCACCAAGAAAACCATTCATTACACCAACCAGTTACAGCTAGTTAACTCAGTGCAACTGAGTGTGGTAGGTAGGAAAATCACTCCTCCCCATGCAGCCATGCATTGCTAGTGCTAGCTAACTGATTGTGAAGTAACTGAATGTAACTTGGGGCTAACTAAGATTAAATAGTTCCAACTCCACCTAACTGATGGATGTTGGTGTTGGGACTCCCAGTTGCTCCTAAAATGTAGGAATTGGTCTAAGAGGAACCCAAACTGATGCATGCACATGCAGTAAGTGGCATTTAACCTTTATTAGTTTTCCCCGCACTCTAGTAACTAGTCTAGGTGGCCCCATTAGGCCAAGTGGACCCAATGGTACTAGTGGACCCAAATAATGAATTAAGGTTCCTAAGTTAGGAAAATATAATCTAATAGATAGTATGGTCAAGGGAGGATTAATAATCCTAACACCCCCCATGAATCCTAACTTGGACAACTATGGGCCTTGGTAACAAGACCATAGGTCACCCAAATACAATCTAAAATATAGTAAAAAATGCTTCTTAATACAACCGAGGAAACAGGGGAAAACCTCATGGGAAACCCCCCCCTCAAAATAAGCAGAAATACAAATTTTGAAAAAACTTGTGAAAAATTTTGTTGCTACTATGCAGGAGTAGTATATTGGTTCTTTTGTGTAGGTGAATACATGAATCCAAACAAAATTCTTATTTATGGAGGAATCTTCCTCTTTGGAAGAATAACAATGCACTCAACTGAATCAGAAATATAAACAGTTGCACGGTGAAAACTGGACCCATGTAGAGCAGCTGGAATCATCTGAAGAGAGAGAAAGGGTTATTGGGGATTCAAACCATGTGAGGAACACCCAATAAATTGATATATTTCAGACTTGAATAGTAAACCATGAGTGGTAAAATCAGCCCCAAGTGTTAGGAGAAGTGTCCAGGGAGATGCAGAATGTCTCCCTCTTTAGTAGTTCTGTGAGGAGATGAACATGTGACCAAAGGTAGAGAAGCCCTAGGACTGTGGAGAGTGAATGATTGAGCTCCATAATATGATATATCTTCAGAAATATCCAATAATTCACAAAATATTATATCATCAAATTCATAAGAAAGAACTAACATCAAATCCTTAACAACAAAATTGAAAGAGACTTGCGGTGCTTGATTTGTCACACCAAAATTGGTGAAACCAATTATATGCAATACCGAAAGCTATGGAATATTGAAACCTGAATCACATATTATCAGATATGAAAATAAATCAGATCCAAAAATATTTATATCAGATCCAAAACTTTGCTCCACCGAGACGGTAGATGCACAATTTTCTCCTTCTTCAAAATTCTGATTTTAAGTGCATGTAATCCTGTAGGAATTTACTAGAAGCTCTATATTAATGGGAGTGAATGGATCACTCTTATAATATGATATTGTTTCCATAATATAAATTTTATTACTGATATGCACACCAGAAACATCATTATGGATAGAGAAATCAAATTCCTCTATTGTTTTTGAAACAGACACCAGTAAACTATGAACAAAATTTAAAGAATTACTGGAGAATTTTTGCAAAGAATAGGAAGAGTGTTTTTCTTCAAAAATAGAGATTTGAATGTCTTCTTATGGATCATCCATGTGAGGAGGTGAGATATCAGAGATATCATACACTTCCGGAGCAGCAAGAGAAGGAGTCACTCCAAGAAGACTTTCTTCCATTCGAATTCAATGTAGGGAAAAATCTGCTTCTTCTTCATCTTCAACAATTTCATTTTCTGTAGGAGAGGGAATGAAATCATCATGTTGGATTTTATCTGAACCTTTCTCAACATCTGGTATTTTAGAGTCATCTCCCATTTGACTGCTAATTCCTCCTAATAGAGGGAAAGTGATGAAGGATTCCATGGAAGCAACCATGTGGTTGGATGCTCTAGAATCTATCACATAATCCTTTGATGGAGAGAGGCTTGCATCCAATCATATCTCATCTTCTTCAGTATACTCTTCATCATCTAACATCATTACTCTTCATGGAAGGGAAATATTGTTCTGAACACATAGAGCTTTAATCTGGTCGAGGGTCTTCTTCATGCACGAGTCTTCTGGATGGAAACCCCTCATACAGTAGGGACAATTTTTATTTTTCTTCTTGGAGCCAGAGGCTCTTTCAGAAGTTTTCTTATTCGAATCAGTTGTTTTTGGCTCCTTTTTCTTTGATTTCCCCTTTTCTTGCACTTTGAAAAAGTTAGTAACTAGGAAAGCTTGATCTTCGGAGGTCTTGATGACTCCCATTCGGATCAACTTGTCTTTCTCCTTGTAACGAACATAAAATAAATATAATAATGAAATAAATAATAATAAACATAATTAATTATACTTAAGATCAAAGTACATGACCTTTCATTCACAATTCCCGAGCCCTATTTAATAGGTGGGTTATCAACCATTGTAATCATCTTTTATCTTATCTATCCTATAACCAATACAATACATTATTTATTATGGCTTATTCGATATTCCAAATATTTTGGTAACCTTTGTATGAGAGGATAATTATTCACCTCATGTGGTATCAGAGCTCTTGTTGCTTGATCTATCCAATGGTCAACAAATTCAAACCTTATCTGAGAAAATCAGGGTTTCCCTGAGTTGGTCCTTGACCTTTTCCTTCCTTTATAATAAAAAAATAAAATAAAATCTTTATTAAAAAGAAAATCGAAATACCGCTACCACACCTCCATCTTCCTGCCTCTGTGTTCATTCCCATGCTCTCCTGCTACGCACCTTCATAGCCTCCCCCAACATCCTATGCACGCCATCCTATTGTGTTCCCTCCCTTTTTCGGTCCACCTCGCCTTCCTTCGTCTTCCCTTCTCCACAACCGCCTACACAAAACTGCTCCACATCCTCCCTCTCTGCCTCGCCTCGCGCACCCACAGTCGACTCCCTCCCATCTCTCCCCACTACGATCCATCCTCTTGTCAACCCTACATACTCCATCGCATCAACCCAGCATCCTTGCATCAACCCTCCTCAGTGCTCCTCTATTTCTACACCCCTGCCATCTCCCCACCTTCCATCTCCTCCATCTACACGCACCCTCCCTCACGCCACCATTCCGCTGCTGCTTTCACTCGCCCCTCATCCTCCCTTCCATCCACGCTGCCACCTCCAACCTCCATTCCATCCACCTATTGTACACCCCCATCACCTACATACTCCTCTACCCTCACCCATCCCAGTGCATATTCCCTCCTGCACTCACTTGTCCCTCCACACCATCGTCGAACTTCTCTCATGCTCCTACGCCAACTTTCCCAACCCTTCTCTTCCATGCCACTCTCTTCCTCCTGAATTCCCACGTCGACACACCATTAAAAACCCTAATCTTCTGTTCCCTAACTCCTCCCACATCAACCCTCCATTCCAACTTCTGCCGCCCCATTAAACGCTGCAAAACCAAAACAAAAAAACAAAAATATTACGATAACAATATTATTGTTACTATAATATAATATTGTTTTTATTAAAGTTTTTCCAACCTTATAATGATAATATATATTATTATTATTACCCTAATACTTTTCTTGGCAAAAGAGAAAAATATATATATATTTATTATTATTGTGAATAATAATTATTATTATTTAATTGTATTAATTACAATTATTTTATATAAAATAATTAAAAAAAATTAATCTTCTCTTATATATTTTATAAGAATAACAACAACCACATTGAAGATTATTACATGTACTATTGAAAAAGAAAAGAAGACAAGAAGTCAAGATATATATCATCGAAGAAACAAAATCCAAGGAAGACCCATCAAGAAATCGATAACCATCTATCATTAAAGAAATTAGAGACCATCGAATTCGGTTTGCAACTACAAAAAGATAAATTAGAAGCCAAGATAAAGCATTATCAGAGAGACAATGAAGAGTTATGGGACATAAATACGAAATCAGAAATGTTGATTAAATTACATAAGATGCAAAAGGAGCGCAAGGAACAAAAAATTTCCGACCAGAAAAATCATATAGAAAATTTGTCTGCCCAAATTGAGAAATTAAAAGACGAAAGTGATTTCGATCATAAAAAAAAATCAAGATATAAAGAAAGAAATAACTGATTACGAAGCAAAAATAATACGCTTGAACAAAATCGTTAACGACAAATATGAAGAACTGACGCACATACGACACAGATTAACAGATCAAGAATCAGTGGTCGACCAGTATCAACAACAGATAAAATTTCTTCAACAAGAAAACAAGGACTCTAAAAAAAACAAAAGTTGGAGATCGCAAAGAGTAGTAAAATAATATCCCACAATTCTGAAGAAATTTTTAGATTAAGAAATCATAACAAAACACTGATTACAAAATAAAAAAATTGAAAAACAGTAGCAAGAGAGAACACTCCGGTGAAGACCTCGAAGGAAAAATACTGGAAAAGAAAGAAGAAAACCAGTGTCTAAATAATCGTAATCAGGAACTACAGAATCAGATCAAGGAGTTAGAAATTGAAAAAAAATTGCAAGATGAAAGAATCAAAAAGATTCAAAATCATGAACAATCTACTGGAGAACCCAAAAGCACAATCCAGGAAAATGCATCCAAAAATCAAATCGAGGAAGTGAAGACAGTCCTCGTTGGAGTCCAAAAGAAATAAGAACAAACAACACCTATACCTTACACACATCCTAATTATAATCGTCATTTTGACCAACGACAGGGTCAAAATTAATATTCACATAAGACTTATGTGGACATGCTAAAAAATCGATATACTAAGAAACAATTGAGACGAATTGTCCTGCCAAAAGATCTCAGAGCTCCAATAAAAATAGATCTGGGATGGATCACAACAAATACGATGCGACAATTCTCCTCGGGGATCCATAATTCATATCAACTCATTTCCTCAAATGTCGCAAATACAAAAAAGGGAAAGAACCCCAAGACGACATATTAAACTAAATTAGCTGACATTAATGTCAATACATCTTTGAGGGAAAATATTTCCTTAAGGGGAAGGAAATGTACTGAACATAAAATAAATATAATAATTAAATAAATAATAATAAACATAATTAATTATACTTAAGATGAAAGGACGTGACCTTTCATTCACATTTCCCAAGCCCTATTTAATAGGCGGGTTATCAACCATTGTAATCATCTTTTATCTTATCTATCCTATCACTAATACAATACATTATTTATTATGGCTTATTCGATATTCCAAATATTTTGGTAATCTTTGTATGAGTGGATAATTATTCACCTCATGGTTGTGCTTAACTCTTATTAGTTCGTATCGACATGTTTTATCAGCTATGACACCACAAAAAATGATGCAGAAACATTAGAAGGCTTTGAAGACAAAACCTTTCTAACGGAGTGGCAATGTAACAAACTTAAATAATAACAACAAACAACAACAATAATAATAATAAACATCAACATATATATAAAATAAATAATAATAATTAATAATGTCTTTATGAAAATACATGACTCTTAATGAAAGGGTATTCCGCCAAAATATAAATAGCGGGCCCTCAATTGTAATTTGGACTTATCCATCAATTTATTCATATTTTATTATCTACGGATATGTGGGTTATTTCATAAATTACTTAATTGAGAATATCCAACTATGGATGTTACAGTGGTATCAGATCTATACGGACCTTGGACAACATTATTTACACATTGTGTAGATTTGGGTTTCCCAAAAAAATAAGACTTTGTCCTTAAAAGATAAAAATAAAAAAAGGTAAAAGTAACCCCCCCAAAAAAAGAGGTAAAAGAAAAGAAAAGAAAAGAAAAGATAAAAGTTAAAAAAAAAGAAGGTAAGAGTGAAACCACATGTGGTTTCTTAAAGTGGGTTTGGGTTTGAATATAAAAAATGCATAATAATAACTACAAAGAAGCAAGTGATATTTGAACCTAGGTGGGGAAGGTAACACTTATTCCTCCCAACCACCCAATCTACTTGCATTTTACAAAACTATTGGGAAAAAAAAAGAGAAGAAGAAGGAAGATTGCCATAAAAAAAGGAAGGTCAAAAAAAAGAGAAAAAGCCTAAGAAGACAAAAGTGAAGTAAAAACACAGTCACAAACAATGGCACCTACATATTCCGAAATGAAGTCACAACTATAAACAACAGTGGACATGTTATAGCAATATAAGGCGATCAATAAAAGTATACAAGCTAACTTTGAGACACAGAAGTGGTTGAAAGAGTGGAGAGATAATGAGAATCATTGCTTATGGAATCAAAATTGACAGCTAGAACGAACCATAAGTGATAACAAGAAAATGTTATCTGGTCAGGATAAAGAAATATCATGTTTAAAAATTCATAATCAAAACTTAGAAGATGAGATCAGAAAGTCAGAAAATGACAACAAATCACCATATGGATGCGATACTGAATTAGAAGAAGAAATAAAGCATCTAAACAAACTCATCATGGAAAAAGATGTTGAATTGGAGCAAGTCTGGATGAAGTTAGAAAATCAAGAAACAAAGTTACGTCATCATAAACAACAAAAATAAAAACTCCAGTAGCAGTATGACGATAGTAAGAAGACACATAAGTTAGAACTGGCGAAAGTCAATAGGGTGTTATCAAGCAATTCCGAAGTGATTAAGAAGTTTCAAAACGATAACATGCATTTAGAAAACAAGCTTGAAAAGATATAGAACGAAACCTTAAAACCTAAAGAGATGAAAATGAAACTTTCTACTCATATCAATGCTAAAAAAATGACACTCGTAAAAGAAAATGACATTGTGAAAATTCCATATTGACACCCCAACCATAAAAACAGATATTCTAAAAAGTGGGAAATGTCGAAAGATAGCGGTACCAATGTGATCAAATCTCCTAACGATATATCAGTATGGAATGCCAACAGTCCACAACAAATCAATTTGGGATGGATTGATTTATCCACATATCTAAAGTTGTTCTTAACTCTTAGTAGTTCGTATCAACATGTTTTGTCAACTGTGACACCAAAAAAAATGATGCAGAAACATTATAAGGCTTTGAGGACAAAGCCTTTCTAAGGGAGTGGCAATGTAACAAACTTAAATAATAACAACAAACAATAACAATAATAATAATAAACATCAACATATATATATAATAAATAATAATAATTAATAATGTCTTTATGAAAAGAAATGACTCTTAATGAAAGGGTATTCCACCAAAATATAAATAACGAGCCCTCAATTGTAATTTGGACTTATCCATCAATTTATTCATATTTTATTATCTACGGATATGTGGGTTATTTCATAAATTACTTAATTGAAAAGATCCAACTATGGATGTTACACTCCTTGATTAAGGACTTGGAAAAAGAACCTAATGAAGGAATTTTCCAATTAGGAAAGCTTTCCCGCTTGGAATGAAATATGGAAACAAATCCAGAATACTCAGGGCCTAGTTTGCTGAGTATGGAAAGGACATTCTGCTCATCCTTCCGCTCTATTCTGCACTATCTGCATTAAAGTACTAGAGACTTGAATTTAGTAATTAATTTCTCAATAGTCTCAAAACTGTTGGGATGTAAAGATACCAACTCATTCTCCAGAATGTATCCCCGAAGCTCAACTTGTTTGTTAAACAATCTATCAAATTATCCCAGGCTTCTGTGGGAGTCCTCAATCCTTCTAGGTGGAAGAGTAGATCTCTGGATATAAAAGTACATAAGTACTCGAACGCTTCATCACAACGGTTCAGAAACGTGTTCCGCTCAACCGGCTGATGAGGTTCAACCTCCCATCCATGTATGATCATGTGGTAGCCATGCTTGCGCAAGGTCATCTGCATATCAACCTTCCAATCAAGATAATTGGAATTTGTGAGGATCTGTGGTTCAGGATTATGTGAAATCATAATTGCTATGGCTGGAAGACTTGCAAATCTTCACACAAGCTATGTAGCACCTGTCAATTTCATTGCAAAAACACTAAAACATATGAACTGTTAGAATCATGCTTTTCCTCACCAGGGAGAAACAAGCATGAAACCCTGCTTGAGAAGGCTCTGATACCATATTATAATTTGAATTCCATTTAGATCTTCAAGAAGAGAGTTCTGATAATGTTTTGCAACAAAAGAATGGAGAATGAAGATACAAACTGAACAAAACAAACCACACAGGAAATGGACAAGTATTGCTTAGGAATTTATAGTATCATTCACAATAATAAATCCAATTTACAATAGGTTACAAATAGGAATAATTTGAATGCATTAGGTAGCAATTCGAATCTACCAAGTGGATCTGACTGTATCTAACTGAATCTCTAACTCATGGTCTCTCAATCAATATTGGAGTCCAACAAATCAACTCCCTGATGTCTAATAACTCAATCAATCAGTGTAATCTAGTTAACTCAGTAAAACTAAGTGTGGTAGGTAGGAAAAATGCTCCTCCCCATGCAGCCATGCATTAGCCATGCATTACTAGCGCTAGCTAACTTATTGTGAAGTAACTGACAAATTCTGAGTCCAAAGATCAACTCCCTGATGTCCAACAACTCAATCAATCAGTTACAACTAGTTAACTCAATGCAACTGAGTGTGGCAGGTAGGAAAAGCACTCATCCCCATGCACCCATGCATTATCCATGCATTGTTAGTTGTGAAGTAACTGAATTTAATTGGGGGATAACTAAGACTAACTAGTTCCAACTCCACCTAACTGATGGAGGTTGGTGTCGGGACTCCCAATTGCTCCTAAAATGTAGGGATTGGTCTAGGAGGTGCCCAATTTTATGCATGCACATGCAATAAGTGGCAGTTAACCTCTAGCAGTGTTCCCACACTCTAGTAACTGATCTAAGTGGCCCCATTAGTCCAAGTGGACCCAATGGTACTAGTGGACGCAAATAATGAATTAAGGTTCCTAAGTTAGGAAAATATAATCTAATAGACCACATGGTCAAGGGAGGATTAATAATCCTAACACTTATCTGCTTTGATGTTGTTACCTCTGAGAATGTGATAAAAGGTGGTTTGAAAATTTAAAGAGGCTTGTTGAATTCACTCATAGATTCTTTGAATTTTGACTGCTCCTTTATTGTATCCATTGATCATTTTTTGGATAACTTGCTTGGAGTCTCCCATGACAATTATTTTAGTGATCTTGTGTTGCTTAGACAGCACCAAACCAAAGAAGAGTGTGAGCCACTCAGCTTCATTATTGGTTTTTTTACCAATACCCTAGGCATAAGTCGACACTATATTCCCTCTGGTATCAAAGATGATCCCACCCACACCTACCTCCCTAGTATTTCCTTTTGAGGTTCCATCAAAAAAGAGGGTGGATGAGTTTTCGTCAACCACCAAAGAGAGAGTTCTTTTGGGTTTTTCCTAATTTCCCAAGAGTGAAGATCAGAAGGAGATTTGGTTTGAAGATAGTTCTGAGACAGAATATATTGGCACCAATTGATTTCTTTTGGACTAAGATTCTCAGATTGGGGAAAAGAGACTTGTTTTGAATTCAACTTTTCGTTGATCATGTTCATGGCTTTGAAGGCAGCTCGTTGTGGTTCTGCCTTTTTGTTATAAAAAAGGAGTCTATTTCTGGGAAGCCAAATTTTCCACAAAACATTTTTATAAATTGTATTCCATATTCAACAAAGATTCTTATTCTTCCCAATTCTCCCTAGATAGCAACTTTTCCAATTTGTGATCAAAATGGAGAGATTTCCTGGAAGAGAGAAGTTCCTGCCAATAGGACCTAGGAGGAGCTTCCAAACTTGAATTGTGAAGGGTCGCTCAAGAAACATATGGTAGGAGGTTTCTTCCTATTCAAGACATAGATTACATATTGAGGGCCCGTGTATCCCATGCTTTCTTAAGCTTTCTGTAGTTAGGAGCTGTTTTTTTCCAAGATCCAAAAGAAAATGTTGATCTTGGGGATATTTTCTGAGCTCCAAACCTTCCTCTAGATTCTTTGTTGATGTCTATATCCACTTTGCTTCAAGACCTGGTAGCCTTCTTTAACTGTGTAATTCCCATTTCTTCCCTAACCTCTTATATCTCTGGATTTAGAATTAATAGGAGTGGTGTCGTGGAGAAGAGAAGCGAAAAAATCGTAATCCTTACGAAGGTGGGGTGGGGAATTTAGATTTTTCCAACCATTCCAATCACCTCTTGAACCCCATATAGCTATATATTTGATTTTTTAGAAGCCTTGATCTTGCATCCACCTTTGAATAATAAGGATATTAGCATTAGACTATAAGGGAGGTCTTCCTAGGATGGGATCTGACCAAATGTCATTTTTTCTTCCATTCCCAATAATCCAATACATATTGTCTATAATTAGGCCAACAGATTTTTTGTAAAGACTCCAGATGGAGGTCCCTTTACCTGTCCAGAGGATATCTAAACATTTAGATATTTTTTTAATGTATTTTTTCCTTATAAACTCCTTCCACCATTCCTTTTCTCTAGTGACCATCCACCACACCATTTTTTCTCCCAGAGCATTGTTCATTTTTCTAGGATCCCTGATTCCTAGACCTCCATTGCATTTTTCGTCCATGACTGTATCCCAGTTTACCAAATTGAATTTTCTCCCTTGATTCTTCACACCTTGCCATAAAAACTTCCTTATCTCAATGCTGAAAATGTTGATTACATATTTAGGCGCCAGGAAAATCATGCACGAGAATATGGGATAGGAGGAAAGAATGGATTTAATGAGAACTACCTTGCCTGCTAAATTAAGCCAAATATTACTCCAAGCCTAAATTTTCTTTTTTCATTTTTTGTCTCAAATGACTCCAAGCCAAGGTAGTACACTTCCTGTTGACTATAGGGACCCCCAGATATATGAAGGAAGTCCATTGGATATTTACCTTTATTCCCAATATGTTGGTTGTTTCTTAGAGAATGCTAGGATTTCTATTCCATCCATACAACCAAGACTTGTTGGTGTTGATGTGGCTTCTAGACACTTTTAGGAAGAGGTCCAAAGTGATTTGAAGCACCTAGAAATTTGAGTCGAGGCACTATCCAAAAGAATAGTGTCACCAACGAACTAGGTGTCGTTGATTCATTGAATGCCTCTGATAAAGCTAATTCATGAGATATTCCCTTCATTCTCTAATCTGTTAAGTCTTCTGTTGAGTGAGTCTACTACAAGGATGTGAAGAAAGGAGAGCATTGGCCATCCTTGTCAGATTCCTCTCTGAGCTTGGAAGAAAGAGGTTAGTCGAGCATTTATAAGGGGAGAAATCCAAGGCTTGCTTATACAGGCTTTAACCCATCTTATAAAATTAACATGGAAGACATAGTTTTCCATAACTTGAAAGATATAAGAATGCCTTATTATATCAAAAGCGTTTGCAAAATCTAGTTTAATAGCCATACCTACTTCTTTGTGACTATGGATTGAATGAATAGATTCCTGAACCAAAAAAATGTTGTCATAAATCTGCCTTCCAGCTATAAATACTCCTTGGTTTTCTGATATGAGAAGCAGAATGACCTTCTTGATTCTATTGGTGATGAATTTGAAAGGATTTTATAGAAGTATTTGCACAAGGAGATAGGCCTGTATCTTTTAATGGTGGATGGATTCTTCTCTTTGGGAATAAGAGAAAGGAAATTGGAGTTTGTGGCACCTCCAATCTTATATTTAGATTGAGACCATATTATCATTATTACTAGATCCTTTTTTATTATGTTCCAACTACTTCTATAAAAACTTATGGATAATCCATCCAGTCTCGGATCCTTTTCTGGATGCAAGGTCCAAACTGCGCTGCGAACCTTTTTGAAAGTGATAGACTGAGTAAGAGAGTCAAGGTCATCCTTTATCAGCAAAGGAATTTTGTTCTTGAGAGTGAGCAATTCCTCCTAGGAGACAATATCCTCACTAGAATATAGATCTTCAAAATGCGCTTTTATCTCCCTTTTTATTTGCTCAGGGTCAATTATTTTTCCTCCATTTTCTTTTGATATATCTTTTATTGTATTTTTCTTGTTACACTCTTTGCATTGATAGTGGAAGAACTTGGATTTCTGATCTCCATATTTCAGCCATAAAAATATGTATTTGAGTCGAAGTTCAACTTCTTCCTTTCATTGGATGGAAAGGAATTTTTTGTCAATTTATTTTTGTTTCAACAACACTTCTTTGGTTACTTCGTTTTGCTCCATTTGCTCCTGAATTTGTTCTACGGTATTGATTAAGGAAATTTTTCCTTCCCAATATTTTGGCGTCAGGTTGATAGCCACACTTTGAGCTCCCTTTTCACATTTGTTAACTTTTGTTCCTAGATGTAGCCATGGGAACCCTGGTAAAACTTTTTCCATACTTGGAAGACGACATCGAAAAACACTGGTTCTGAGATCCAAATTGGAGAAAATTTGAAAGGAAGAGGACCCAAGTTTCCAATAGGCTTGATGGAAAACAAAACACGATTGTGATCTAAAACAATAGATGCTAAGAGTCTAGAAACCGACAGAAGGGTCTTTTCTAAGAAAGAAGAGCTTACTTGAATTCTATCCAACCTCGCAGTAATGTACCCTGGTACAATGTGCTTATTGCTCCATGCATATTTTCCTCTCTTAGGCTTTAAGTTAGCAAGTCTCAAAATTGACATTATATCTTCTAATATTTCCCCAAAGGGATCTCTCACATTGGAGCCTCATTTTTTTTCTTCAAGGGAGATGGTGACATTAAAGTCCTTAGTTATGATGCATGGGAGGTGCATCTTTCCATGCCTTTGTAGTTCCATCTAGGTCCAAAAATATTCCTTCGCTCCATGAATTGTATGTCCATAAAGGTTTCCAATCCATAATATCTCATGAGTGTCGAGACATTTGATTTCCACAAACAACCAATGACGATTTTCTATTGTTGGTTTAAATTTAAAGAGGTTTTTATCCCACCAAGTTAGTATACCTCCTAATGCTCCTTGAGTGCTTACTGCTTTTCCTTCACCATTCTTCCAGAAATTCTTAAAGATGGTCAGACTGTCTTCCTCTTGCATTTGTGTCTCCTGGATTGTGAAGATGGATATTTTTTCTGAGAATTTGAATCTTTTAATGGCTTCTACCTTTTGATTTCCTCCCAGGCCTCTGTAATTCTAGGAGACTATATTCATTATTTCTTGATTGTTGGTGGTACTACTCTATCCTTTTTCCCTTCTGTCTAATCTTCTGCTTGATTTTTTGAAAGGTAGGACTTACCCAAGTGATCTAGATTCGACTGCTTCCATGTCGCCTTTTCCCTTGTTGTTTCTTGTTCCCCGAGGAATTTGTTGGGTTTTCTTCCTTTTCTTAATTAGGGGTTCTGCTTCTTCTTTTCTTTCTGAAGTTTCTTCCAACTGTGCCTTTGCTCTGGATCTCGTTACTGATCCTCCTAAGTTTTGAGAAGAATATGGCCTTACCTCGACATAGGGTTGGGATGGAAGATTAGTCTCATAACTTGAGCTTTCCCTATTTCTTCTAAAACTGGTTTGTTTTCCTTGTTTTCTTGTTGGATGTATTCCTTTTCCATTATTGTTACTTCTCCTTGTTCCGAGACCTCTGTGGCCAATGCTTGAAATATGTTTTTTGGATCTTTCTTCTTTTTTGTTGGAGAGTTTGCTTGGCTTGTGATTGCTTTGTTCCCTTTTCTCCGGCTAACCTCGTTCCATTCTTCTCTTTGGATCTCTCCTTCTTCTAGCTGAACTTTATTTTGACAATATTTTGTGAAGTGACCATATTCGTGACAGACCTTGCACTTGAAGGGGATTTTCTGATAGTCAACAGTTTGATGATGAATCCAACCTTCCATGTTAAGATTGATTGCTTCTGGAAGGCCTTTTTCTAGATCTACTTCTACACAGATTCTTGCATAGGAGATCATTGGAGGTTTTGGCTCAGATTTGTCTATGTGTTTTCCTAGCATATTCCCAATGGATTTGACATCTTTGTCGTTCCAGCAATGAAGTGGAAGGTGTGGCAACTTGACCCAGAATAGGAGTGAGGAAGGGATATCATTTTCCAGATTAAAGGATAAATCCCATTTGTTGAGGTACATGCCTCTCAGTCCCATGAAATACAGGTCATTTCTGAAGATTAAGTCTCTATATTCTTTTTTTTCAAAGAGAAAGACAAAGAATCCTCTCCCAAAAAATATTGTTGTACTTCTCCCTATATCAGAGGTCGTCAGTTTTTATTCAACCAAATTTCAATAGAGTGAGGGGAAGTCCAAAGCCCGGTAAAATGACCTACAAAACCTATTCCATGGAGTGCAATTGCTTTATACTTGGACGCCAGGGAGGATAAATTCATGTTGGACACATCAATTCTTTTGAAAAAGAGGGATTTTCCTAGTGGGGGTTTGGCAGGAAGCTGGGAGGCTACGATTCTTTAAAATCCATCCATGAGGCCAAATCACCGATCATCTAGCACAGGGTCTGGAGGTTCCCTGGCAGACGAGAGTAGGCGGCACGGCTACATTAGGTGAGAACCCTAGCAGCACCGCAGCGAAAAAAACTAATTTCCCTCTCGATCCGAATAGTAAACATTAACCTATAAAAGGTTGTAATTTATTTTTTTATAGTGGGATCCTTATCATGGTGTAACTAATAAATTCAAAATATCTTACGCGGGAACAATAATTAGAGGGAATATAGGTGTCTTACAATTTTTCTCTTGTGAGCTTCATCAACTTCACACAGTTAATTAGATAAATCCTATGATGTTTTCAAGTGGTCAACCCACATGTAGAATTTGAGAAATGAAAGTGAATAACAAATCAAAATGACTCTACATACCATCCCATCCCTTTAAGAGGTTTACTGAATATACTCTTCCATCTACCTATTGTAAAATAAGAAAATATCTAAGAGGTAAAAGAAAATGTGTATATACATATATAAGGGTGAAATGGGACAAGATAATTTAGATGTAAAAATGTTTAAGAGGAAACTCTATCGAGGCTATAAAATCTTGTAGGAATCATAGCCCTACTAGTGATATAAGATATTAGGACCAAACATCAACACCTATCTGCCTCATAGTTTCTTACTATGTAGTGTTTTTCCCGATGAAATTTGCATATGGACTAAGATTGGTAAATGAACTCCATACTTTGGCTCCTAGAGAACCACCATCAGATTACCTTATCTTTCTTATTATTTATTCATATTATTTTCCTAAGATTCAAATATTTGTTGAAGTGGAACCCATGAATATGAGTAATATTAAGCACATTTTGAGGACTTATATTCAATACTTGGATTAAATTAATTCTTTGCAATGTTTGGATAGAGATAATTGATTCTTCCAATGGTGACTTGCGTGGTATTATTGGTAAAATATAATTAAAATAAATAAATTACTCTAATATTATAAAATAGAGTTAATTCACCAGCATCATGTAATAAAATATCGTATTACCATTATTTATATAAGGGAGGTGACAAATATCTATCCCACATGTGAGGGAGACCCCTTTGGGTATGTTGAGATATATTGTAAATGTTATTCATCATACATCACATGTTGTGTATGTAATTTGTACACTTATGATTGTGACATGAAGTGGATATGAAGTGTGATGTGATGCATATGTGAGGATTCCATGTATTGTAAAAGTGTACATTTCTAAAGAATACAAAGACAATAACTCTATGTGAATGTTTCCCCATTTGGGGTTTTACCACATATATCTGGTGTATCATTTCTTTTCTCTTGTCTCTTTTTTCTTACATGATTATTCGTTATTTGTATGGATAGAAGGATAGACTAGTAGATTCTAGATTTTAAAGTTAGAAAATGTATTATTGTATGTTCATGAACATTCTCAATGTTCTAATTTCCAAACAAACTCCCCTACTTTTCTTGGCCTGGCAAGAGAAAAAGAGGGGGGCGTAGTAAATTTAGAGTTTTCGAATGTGAGTAATGTTGTGTTGTAAATGATGAATGATTTGAATGGGATCTAATGAATTGATTTTCCTATTGATGATTTTTTTATGATATTATATGATATTGCCAATGTCCTTGAATGAGTCATTTGAACCCTTTTGGTTTTATTGCTTTCTCCCTCACTGTTGACTTGGTTTGACCTAGTTTGAATTTAGAGATTTGATGGTTAATTGAATTATCTTAAGTATAATTTTGTGCGGTCCTTTATGTTTCCTTCAATATCCCATGCTTGGTTCCCAGTTGTCATATTCAAATTTTTATTTTTCATCTTGATTATGTTTTCCTAGTCTAACAACTAGTAGGGGTTGTCGACATTATGGAGAATTTCAAGTGATTAGTGCATTAGGTGATTCGCTTGTTCATATCATTACATTATTGGTTTTATTTTATATTGATATTTGAATCCTTGCAAGATCAAGTTAGAACACACCACAAGTTCATTAAGTCTACATTTGTTGCATGACATCTATAATAAGAATTTTCTATGTATACTCATCTTTAAATGGGTATACCTTGGGTGAAAGGATTTTGTAAACCCTAATGACCTCTTTGTATAATTAATAGTTCATTATTTATCATTGGTTTCAAGGATGAATCGACCGTTCACTAGGTGTTGGCCATAAAGTGCACTATGGGCTCAAATGGCCAAGTTCAAGAGTTAAAATATCTAAATTGCTAATGGTTGGTATCAATTCCATTCATCAAATATAAATCATATATAGCACAGATAATAGGGGAGATGAAATAATTGAACTTGAATAAATCAGTTGCAAGAACGTATCTTTGACTTCCATTCAAAAATAATTTCACACATAATTTTGGGGATTAGTGAAAGTGAAATCTTAACCAACAAACTAGTCCAAATATGATAATTGCCTCATTATGAACACAACACAACTGAAAAAATTCAAATCTAAAATCCAAAATTACAAAAACATGCATTTATTATTTCCTGTCAAACAAAGATGTTGGTACGCATTGTTTAGAAATCTATCCCCGTCACAAAGTAAGGTTTCAAGTCATTAGTTCAAGCAAAAGGGCCATCACTCTGATAAAAATTATATTTCCAACGACTCGTCACTGAATTAAAACTTAAGGTGTGATGCTGATATTTTATTAAGTCTCCTATAAGTTGTAAATCTTTGTTATCTTGTAGAGAGACCATGCATTGAAGAATCATGTCATAAAATAAAATATAAACCACCATTGGTAAAGGAATGCAAGTCACCAAGCTAAACTTAATGTAGCAATGGAATCCTCTAATCTAACACTCACATAAATTTATGGTAGTGCTTTTTTTTCACTAAAAAAGACACCCTAATATTATATCCCCTAGAATCAAGGGTGAGGCATAGGCCTGCTTGAGAATGGGTCTTGGGTCTCTGAGGCCCCAACCCCAACCAACACCATTAGACCAACATCCTCTACCTAAAACTTATGGTAGCACTTATTTCAAAACACACCCATCACTTACATAAAATTTAATATGGCATTAACCTAAAGTATCATGACATCATGCATCACTCACTTAAAAAAAATCTATCTAGCACTCATTTGAAAAATTAACTTGGAGATGGTAATAAAAATTAACTTGGCCCTGGTTTAAAAAATAGAATAGCACTTGCTTTGCTTTAATACATTTTTAAGTTAAAGCAGAACCTAGAGCATGTCTTGTATCATGTTAGCATTAGCTTAAAACTTGTCATATAGTGCAAATCCCTTAAAAATAACTTAAGGTAGTGCAGCCTCGTTCTTTCTTTCACATTGGTGGTGGTTGAAAACTTAAGTTCCAATCATCGTGCTAGTTAAAAATTTAAGCACCAAGCCCTTTGGTTTCAACATGGAGATGGTCAAAAACTTAAGTGTCAATACATGGTTTCCACATGGCATTAGGATAGAATGTAAGGTAGCGCACACTCGTGTTTCATGTCATGAGCTAGTATAAATTTGAGTAGTCTATTTATTCTAAGTTTTTGGATTTTCTAGTTGTTTTTTTATAGAACATGGTATTTCTTTTATAAAATTCAAATTTGAAAGCATTCAAATTAAAATCTATAATGTATTTAATTTTTGGAAATTACTGTGTGGAGGTTTGAGAGTCTAATGTTTCAAGTGGACACTCCACCCATATTCAAGGATCAATAAAGCTCAAGAAAATTAATCGAGATTTAGGATCTTCTGATGAGATTGAGAAAGGTGAGATCCAATACTCTCTTGAATAATTTTAGCTTGAGCTTCTCATAGCTACAAGTTTCATTGAGACAAGCCTCTCCATAGATGTTAAGAATAACAACATGTAGGTTTTCAAAATACATCATGTGAAATGTATTTAGTTTCTGGAAATGATTGTGTGGAGGTTTGAGAGTCCAGCGTTTCGAGCGGACACTCCACCCATCTTCAGGGATCAAGATAGTGTAATGTCCCGGTTTTGACCCCGTTGCATTAGATGTATATGATGTATATATTGTAAATGATCATGGTGAGGAGCTAAAGGCCAAGGCCCCACCATTGATCGGTTATGCTATGTTTTGGGTTTACTTTCGTCGCCGATTGAATATTGGGGCATGCGGCATGTATTGTATTGGTCATCATGTAAATATGCATCTATAATTAATTAAAATGAACACAACCAGCTACGGTCGCGGAAACTAAATCGAATGGGGCATGATTTCCCCAAGGATAAGGAGGTAAGGGGGGGGATTTGCCCAACTTTGGCCAAAAGGAGAAAAACCCATTTGTCTTATTCCCTTGTTTTTATTTCCAACCACTCTCATTGAAGAATTACTGCTGGTGGTTGAAGCAGTTAATGATTTGTGGGCTGGGGTGGCAGGACTGTTAGTCCTCACCCAAAAGCACACTCTACCCATGATTTTGGCTATTCATCTCCTTCACGCAGATCATCTTCCTCCCCACGAGTTGCAAAAACACTCAGGACTTGCAATTCGCGTCCTCCCCATTGCCGTTCATCCTCAAGCACAGGTTCTTGGCGTTTTTGGCTTCAAGCAGAAATTTCCTTGGCTCCACGAGTTTGCTGAACACCCACGAACCGCAAATTCGCGTCCTTCCTGTTGCTGTGTACATCCACGGACAAAAACGGATTTGTTTTTCCTCACGCAGGGCCTCCATTGTCGGTTATTTTCCTTGCTGGGTCGGATTTTTTACCCACGCACAGGTATTCTTCTGTTTGGGGCGCACATAGTGAGCTGAGAGCTGTGCTCTTGCATCCACGACTGACTGTGAAGGGCCATTCACGTTTTTGGCTGTCTCACAGATTAATTGGGTCGTTTTTCCCTGTTGTAAGTTGTGTTCACTGATAGATTAGGGGCTGTAGTTTTCCCCAGGTTGTGAATGTAATTACTGTTATGTTTGGGGGCCATTGTAAATTCGAGTGAGAGTCATTTTGGCCACGATAGGGCCAAGAATGACTCAGGAATTCGTTTTCCCTGTTTAAGCTGTGAAAGTTAAATTAATTGCCGGAGTGCAATGGTTGGTCTTCGGACTGTGTTGGGAGCAAGGATGTTGGCTTAGTTTTGCTTGATAAACCTGGTGGCTGGAACCACACAGACAGAGCTAGAGGGCTGGTCTTCTTCTCCATCACCCCTGAATAGCACTGGAAGGGAATGCAGGGCCTGAGGGACTGTGTAGCAGAGAAGGGACTGATTCCTTGTGTTGGGTGTGGATGGGTGTCTTAGAGGTCAGGCTAGTTCTGGTGTAGGTGTCCTTGGCTCTGTAATGAGCTCACCAGCTTAGCAATCTGCCTTCTCCAACTCCTTAATGGCCTAATAAACCCAACTCTGTTGGCTTGGCTGTGTGTTTTGTACACCCTTGGCTATGCGTAAGCCTGCTAGTTCCCTTATTCCTTGGAGAATCATGCCCAGCTTGGGGGTGGCAGCGTTGCTGAGAGCTTAAGGAGCACGCTGGCCTATGGTTGGGTGGAACGTTGCAGCGACGTAGCTGGTTGCGGAGCAAATTCATCTTAAGATAAGTGATCTTGTACATTTTACCTCTGCAATTCTATATTTGCTGTTAATTAAAATGAAATGAACATGTTGAATGAATGCATGTATAAATGCTGTTATTTTCTGCTGTGTATGATGATTAAAATGCATCTGTGCATGATAATTTCTTGTATGTGCATAATTAAGTTCAATGCATACGTTTAAGCATTCTGTTTCCAGCAATTTTTAAGCCTATACATGTTCATGGGCGGTTAGCCCGGTCTGATAAAGCTTGGCGTCGCGTCCTCTTTGCCGGCGGAAGGCATGGGGACGTGACAGATAGCTTAAGGAACGATAGAGACCTTGAGGATCTTATGATGATATTGATCAAGGTGGGATCCAATACTCACTTCAAATGTTTTAGCTTGAGATTATTGTAGCTACGAGTCTCATTGAGACAAGCCTCTCCATAGAGGTTAAGAATAATAGTGTGTATAATTTTTTAATCCATCATATAAAATGTTTTAATTTCTAGAAATGATTTTGTGGAGGTTTGAGAGTTCGACGTTTCGAGAGGACACTTCAAATTGTGTTTTTTTAATTTATAAATAGATTCAACACCCTCAAATACCTATATTGCAATTAAACTATGCATATTTCACTACTTACATATATCACTACAAAGGAAACCGAAAAATTTACTCATATATATATATATATATATATATATATATATATATATACATACATATATAAACATAGAATATTGAGACTACTCCTAAATTTAGATCTACACTCTCCTTTATTTAGTCAATCGTAAGCCGAAAATTAATATAATACACACCCTATTGCACAATTAAAATCTATTCTAGTGCAAACATAATTTCACATTGGCGAGGGTTTAAATTATAAGGTAGTGCGTGGATAAAGGTTGGGTTAGTTACTTTTTATAGATAGGATATGAGATAAGATAGTGCACCTTCACTTCATGGCAGTGAGTTAAAATCTAAGTCAACGCTCCCATTCCACCGGTTAAAACATTTAATTATGATTCCCTTGCTTTCACATGGCTCTAAGTTTGAAACTTAAAGATGCGCTAACCTTGGTTTTAAAATCACTATATGCTCCCAACTTGGTTGAGACTTAATATAGTGCATACATAAAAACCAAGATATTGATTGCTTAAATTCAAATAGAGTGAATGACAAATACATATCTTTTCTATTTATGAAGAATAAAGGAAATCTCGGTTACATATTGGTTACATAACATGTCACATATTGAGATTTGAACCTAAGTGGAGAGTATAACAATATTCTTCCCAACCACGCAATCTACACTCAATTGAATCTTAAGGATTAATTTTAACTATAATAGATAATGTATGAGAATTAAAATAGAACATGTTCCTTTGACCCAAGATTTCATGGTATTGTTTAATAAAAAGATATTGTTTAAATTAAGTGTGTTTTAACAAGGGAGCACATTAATAAAATTTATGAAAAGGCTCATGTCATGTCATAACATGTGGGGACTTCTCAAAAGAACACTCACATTTTTTTAAAATAAAAGGTATGTTTTCATTAAATATTAATAAAAAGAAAATCCTTAAGCTAATTCATATTATTCTCATAAAATGCAAGTTTATCCTAAAAAGAGGAAGTTTTCCAAATCTTTAAAGGTAGATTCGAAAGATGCAACCAAACAAAATAGAGGGGTATTGATCAAAGGATGATATACATATAATATTTGAGTTAACAAGATGTAGGATTACAACAAAGAAAACCAAATGATGAACTAAAATGTCAACAAAAGGGTGGCATGGCCTTTGTTGCAAATGATTGGTTTTAGGTCATGGAAAAGAGAAGATAATTGAGGATTTTAGGCCAATATCTACACAAATCATGTCACCTGAGATCAAGAGCATAAATGGTTTCCCAACTCAACAAAATCCTTACATGTCGTTTCAAAATAATAAACATGTAGGAAAAGCTCGTGTAAAAGTCATAAACCACTAGCTTTTATCCTCCCAAAAAACTTCAAGCGAATATTCAAGACTATCGCTTTGTCTATAAAAGAAGCCATTGGCTCTTATGATACACACGTAATTAATTATTTGAAAATGTCTTCTTTTTAATGCGATGTAAAAAATGAAAAGTGGCACAAATAACAAAAATGAAGGACAATTTTGATAAAAAGGATTAGTTGAGGAGTAGCCATTTAGATAAAATGAAATCTTAAATGTAATGCAAGTTTCCCATAAAGAGAGAATATATGTCATATGAGATAAATATAAAAAGAAATACATTTGAGGAAAGTGAGGGAAGATGAAAAGTATCTAGAAGAGGAAGCAATCTGACATACATTCAAAAAAAATTGTTCAATTTCTAAGAAAGAAATATTATATAGGAGGACATCAAACGAGAAGGGGATTTTGGATCTCTAAATTTTTATGTACAACTACTGAAATTTTAATGAGGATAAGCCTCTTTTGGCCAAGTCATTTTCTAGGAGTCTCTAATCCCTATGTGTATATGTTCTGGACTATTCTACTACCTCTGTTGAGCATTAGTATTGTGTAAGATTGTATCTCACACAGTGGACTATTCTTATGTGTAATTACTTCATTCTTATTTATTTTTTATGAAAATGACTGTATAAATTTATGAGTACATAATTGTTAATGGTTATACAATCGTTTTCTCATATTCTTTCATTTATTCTCAATGAACTAATTCATGGGTTATTGACAAGAGCATGTATAGTTTTGTTCTTATTTCCTGTAACTATTACCATGTTCGGATGCATGCATTTTAAAATTTTAGAGTATTTGCATTTCATTCTTTAGTTTACAAAAAACGTATACAGTAGACTTGGCCTCTATTAGAAAAAACCCAAAACCATTAATGGTTGCTGGTACAAAATATGGATGTGTACCCTATCCCAAACAATACTTAGCCTCATTGGGACTTTTCTCTAAGGGAAACCCCTACTATTTTCCAAGGTCCTTTCAATCCATCAACACGTCTTGAGCTATCTTAATAGGAATATGTAAATTTTTCTGAATAATGATAGATATTCTTGAAACTATTTGAGCACTTTTAAATCCTAATGTATAGAAAGAAACCTTCAGGCTATATTGAAAATATTTGATCTAATTCATTTAAGGATTTAAATATTTTTTTATATTTTGAAGCACCATACCTTGTAACCTTAACTTCATTATTTTCTTCAATATCAAAATATGCGGAAAATTATTCTACATTTGAATCATATACTTGATGTAAAACCCTGGTTTTGACCCCGTTGCATTAATGTATATGATGTAAATATTATATCAAATCATGACAAGGAGCTCAAGGCCAAAGCCCTGCCATTGATTAATGTTTGGTATATAGGTGATCAGGGTCGATGCCTATGGTTTTTGTGCTAAGACAAGCACATTGTAAGCATCATGTAAATATGCAAATTAATGAAAACCCACAACCAGCTATGTCAATGCAACAGAAAATGAGATGGGGGCATGATTTTCCTAAGAATAAGGGGGTGGGAATGTTAACCTTGAGCCAGTTTGGGGAAAATCCATGTGTCATGGGGAGAACCCATCAGAACTATCAACTACCCTCTTTCTTGTCTTCTCTTCCCAACCATTTATTCTGCCAAAAGGTGGTTGAGGTAGTTATTGCCTGGAAGGGTAAAAGTATGGGCAATTTCGAATTGGGCAGAGCACCCAGTTTTTGAATGTCGTGTTTTGCTTGCATGGACAAGAAAACACCAGAACCATATGCTAGTTTTGACCCACACGTTCATGTTTTGAATTTACTCTCACGTTTTGAGAGCTGCGGAACGTTCTGTTTCATTAGTCAGTCATTCATTCACCACCATCTTCATTTCCCGGAAGAGTGACATTGTGGTAGCAGTGAAGCTCCACTTGTGTATATCCTTCGAGTTCTGCGAGTGGCTAATGACATTGTGGTAGCAGTGAAGCTCTACCTGTGTATATCCTTCGTGTTCTACGAGTGTTTTTTCCTTGGAAAGATTGTGATTGTTGTGTTGCATCGTTGTCTTAGACTGCAGAGTGTATGAGACACTGTTACTCGTGTTCCAGAGTAAATCCAGTGTTGTGGAGTATCCCTGTGGTTGTTGTGTTTTGCACCCTGGTTCAAGTCTGAGCTATGTACAAGACTTAGGAATGGGAGAGATGTAGAACATGCTTGATAAACCTAGTGTGGAACCTCACAATAATATAAGAGTAGCTGGTGAGATGGCTTGACTGTGTATAGTCTGATAAACCCATCAGTTGGCTTGGCTGGTCCTTAAAGGTGAATGTTGGCTTGACTATGTTCAGTTTTTGAAACCCAACTATGATATGACTTGGTTGATG
>LPNX010809632.1:165881-191624 GCA_001517045.1 Pseudotsuga menziesii | reverse complement strand
ATGACTTCACAGGGTTGGCTATTGTACACTTATTCAATACAGATTAGTGTTCTACTCCATATTCAGTCTCCTTTTGTGAGTAATTTGCATGTGTAATTGGAAATTTTTGTGAGTGTAATTGTTCTAACACCTGGGTTCAATTTCCACATGGTATCAAAGCCTTTGTCGATCGATTTCTCTCCTTCCATTTTTTTTTCAGGTTCGACATCATTGACTGGGAGCATTCTGCTGACTGACGGGACAATTTCTGAGCTATGGATCAATCTCAGAAGATCATCTTGACTCCATTTAACTTCTTTGAATGGAAAGCAGAGATGTAGATACTGTTGAGAGTGAAAGGCCTCTACAGAGTGACTATGGCAACAGAAGCAGATCCCAATGCAGCTGCAGAGAAGATTAAATGGCACAACGGGAGGGATGAGGCCTATGGTCTCCTGTGTCTGAGTATATCCAGAGACCTCCTTTTCCATCTTGATGGATTGACATCACTGAATGAAGTATGGAAGAAGCTTGTTGATCTTTTTGGAAAGACAGATGAGATGAGGGGACATCAAATTGAAAATGAATTGATCTCCCTGAGTCCCAATAGCTTTGAATCCCTGCAACTCTATTTTTCCAAGTTCAAAGCACTTGTTTTGCAGCTAAAACAATGTGGGATCGAAAATAAGGATGATCAGCTAGTCTTGGCCATACTCTCGAAGCTTGGCCCTGACTATTCAGTGTTTTTTTCGACCTTCTATGCCACAAAGTTGACAACTCGAGCCAGGAAAATGCCTAGGCTTGCATATTTCATGGAATCTCTCACACAAGAACAAGATAAATTGGTGATGATGGGCACCATCAAACCATCCAAATACCAAGATCTGGTTGCTGGAGATTCGAGGGTAGATTCAAAAAGCAAGAAGAAAGATAAAAAGCCACCTGAGCAAAAGAGAGACAAGAACAAGTCTCCAGAGGAGCCTCAAGGTTCCAAGAATAAACCCCAGAAGAAGAAGAACAAAAAGAAATGATCAAGTGCGCATATTGCAGTAAGGGAAATCATTCTAAAATATCCTGCATGAAGAAGCAAATTGACATGCTGACCCAACTCCTGGAGAAGAATGGCATCTCCCTTCCAGACGGCTCAAAGAAGAGGGAAGGAGGATCAAATTCAGAAGACAGAGAGAGATTTCATGCATTTGTTGCTGGCACATCAAGCTCACCTAGTTTCATCATTGATTCTGGAGCTTCAAGACATATGGTTTCGAGCAAGGAGGCATTCACCTCACTTGACATGTCGAAAGGTCCACCAATAGTACTGGGAGATGACTCTCTCACTGAAAGTTTGGGCAAAGGGAGGATTGATCTTGACCATGGTAAGTTCAACAATGTGTTGTATGTTCCAGGTCTTGCCTCTAACCTCTTATCAGTGTATCAGATGACCCACACAGGGTCTCCAAAGAAGCTCATATTCTCCCCTGATGAAGTTGAGATCACAAAGATCTCAAGTGGTAAAGTCATTGCAAAAGGAGTTGCAAATCACACTTCCTACCCTACTCAAACCTCTCTGCTCTTCTGATTCATGCTAATGAGGCAAGCAAGTTTTGGCATGAAATATTTGGCCACCTAAATTACAATTTTTTTTCTGATCTTAGTGAAAAATAAATGGTCATAAGGTTACCAAAGATTAAGTTTTCCAAAGGAGTCTGTCAAGGTTGCATCCTAGGAAAACACCCAAAGCATAAATTTGAGAGAGCTAGTCATGAGAGAACCTCTGCACCTCTTGAGTTGATCCACAGTGATGTTGCTGGCCCATTTCCTCATATGTCAATGATTCAGGCCAAATATGCATTGACATTCATAGATGACTTTTCCAGGTATTGCTGGGTTCACTTCCTAAAACACAAGTCATGAAGTTTTTGGCCTCTTCAAAGTCTTTCAGGCTTTGGTTGAAAACTAGTCTGGGAGGAAACTCAAGGTCCTCAGATCTGACAATGGTGGTGAGTATGTCAAGTCTAATTTTATTCAATATTGTGTAGATGCAGGTATTCAGATGCAGCATTCTATCCCTTACACACCACAGCAGAATGGTGTTGCTGAGAGGAAGAACAGATCACTGAAAGAGATGGCAACTTGCATGATGGAGGCTAAGACTTTGCCACCAAAGTACTGGGCCGGAGCTATAAACTATGCAGCCTATATCCAGAATAGGGTGCCTCATAAATAGCTTGAAGGTATGACTCCTTTCGAAGCATGTAGTGGGCACAAGCCAGATGTGACCCATTTCAGGATTTTTGGCTCAAGGGCTTGGGCTAGAATTCCAACAGAAAAGAGGAAGGCTTTGCAGCCCCAAATCCAAGAGTGTCTATTTGTTGGGTACTCTGAAGATTCAAAAGGGTACAAGCTGATCAATTTGAGCACAAACAAAGCCTTCATTTAAAGGTGTGTTCAGTTTCAAGAAGAGCCCCTAGCAGTAGTGGAAGTTGGAGAATCCTCTTCACCACCAGAACCTCTGAATGTAAGTGAAGAGATAGTTGAACATGCTGATTATGATATGTCTGATAATTATGTTTTGATTGCAGATCCTAATAGTCCTACAAGACCAAAATGGGCATCCAAGACCATTCATGCAGCTAGAGAACTAGCTAGAAATCATAATGATCCTAGGAGGACTAGATCTTAGTTTGAGAGTGCTCTGTGCATGAAAGATCCTATGTTTGTAGAGAAATTCTATCTGATGGTTGAATCATACCCAAAGACATATGAAGATGTAGTAAATGATCCAAGATGGCAAGCATCCATGAAGGAAGATTTCAGCTCACTCCAGAAGAGCAACACTTGGGAGCTGGTTGATCTTCCCCCGGGGAGGAAGCTAGTTCAGTGTAAGTGGGTGTACAAAACCAAATTTTCTGCTAATGGTTCACCTTTGAAGTACAAGGATATATTGGTAGCCAAGGGCTACTCATAGGTTCATGGCATAGACTACAATGAGACCTTTGCACCAGTGGCAAAGATGGACTCCATTAGGCTAGCCTTAGCCATTGCAGCTTCAAAGCAATGGGAAGTACATCACATGGATGTGAAGTGTGTTTCCCTGAATGGAGATCTCATTGAAGAGATATGCATGCAGCAGCCTCAAGGATTTTCTACTAACCCATCTCTTGTGTGCAGGCTAAAGAAGTCATTGTATGGGCTTAAGCAAGCCCTTAGGGCTTGGTATGCCAAGATTGATAGCTTTCTGCTATCACTTAATTTTGTTCGATGCAAATCAGATCCAAATGTCTATTTGAAGCTTATTCATGGTTCATTAATGATCATTGTTTTATATTTTGATGACCTTCTCATTACAGGAAGCTCAAATGAGGAGATTGCCTCCTTGAAGGATGCAATGAACCATGCCTTCTCAATGACAGATTTGGGCTTATTGAGCCAATTCTTGGGGCTCGAGATTGCTCAAACCAAAGAAGGAATCAAAGTACATCAGTCCAAGTATGCCTTGGATTTGCTGAACAAATTCAATATGAAGGATTGCAAGCCAAGCAAGACTCCTTTCCTTTCAGGAGTGAAGCTTGAAGAAGTTGATTCTTCACCTATGGTAAACAATACACTGTATAGGCAATTGATTGGATGTTTGTTGTATCTTACACATACTAGACCTGATGTTTCTTATGCAGTAAGTGTGGCTTCAAGATACATGGATCAGCCTTATGAGATCCATTGGAAAGCATCCAAAAGGATCCTTAACTCTGTTCAGGGAACAAGGACACATGGGATCTTCTATAAAGCTAAATCTAATCTTGATTTGATTGGGTTTACTGACAGTGATTGGGCAGGTGACAACACAGATCAAAATTCAACATCAGGATATGTGTTCATGCTTGCAGAAGGGCCAATCAGCTAGTCAAGCAAGAAACAAAGTGCCATTGCACTCTCATCTACAGAAGCAAAGTACAGAGGAGTTGTAAATGCAGCAACTCAATGTTTATGGTTGCAGGGGTTACTTGGAGAGTGTGGCTTCGAATCAGAATACTCAACTACTATCTACTGTGATAATCAAAGTACCATTTGAATCTACAATGATCTAGTTTAGAAGCAGAGAACCAAACACATTGAGATCCATATGCACTACAGCAGACAGCTTGTGCATGATGGCACCATTCACCTACTCTTATGTTCATCTTCAGAACAAGTAGCAGATATCTTCACCAAAGTTTTGTGAGAAGAAATTCAGCAATCTCAAATCACTGCTGGGGATTTCTGATCATGCTGTGAAGCATGAGTGATGACAAGATTTCCAAATTTTATTTTACAGTCCATGTTTAAGGGAGGATTTTTCCCACTAGGTTTTTGCCTCTTTCCTTGGTTAAATGGACATGCAATATGTAAAGGGTGACTAAGCCTTGTTGCTAGGCCCTATAATTTTCTTATATTTTACTCATAAGTCAGGCTTAAGGGGGGGTTTTAGAATAATCAACCCATAGTTAGCTACCTTAGACATTAATTAATCCAATTTTTGTCTTATTTGCCTAGTTTCCATATTCCACCTTATGCAAGTTGTCCTCCACACATCCATAGTGGTCAAAATTGCTAAATTTGAGTCATAGAGCACTTTGGAAACCTCTTGGAATCAAATCTGCTTTATTCCTGGCCTCCCTAGCGCATGTCTGTCTTTTCTGCTTTATTGCCTGCTTTTTCTGAGTTTTAAGGCAATTGGGAAAGTTTGACTAGGTGAAGTTAACTTGTTTTTTGTCCTCAACGTCCTCCACTCTTTTCTCCTATGAAAATCATGTATGAGTTGTCCTTCCACCACCTATTAGCTTTCCTAATTGATTTTTCCAATTTGATAGCTCCTAAACAGTTTTGGAAACTGCTTTATGCACCCGTGGGGGATTTGCTTAGATTTAGTAAGCCTGCTTTTGACTAAATTCGAATGGAATCTTCATGCATTCGAATCTCTCATGTAATTATTTATTGTGGAAGCCTATGACTTCACAGGGTTTGCTATTGTACACTTATTCAATACAAATTAGTGTTCTACTCCATATTCAGTCTCCTTTTGTGAGTAATTTGCATGTGTAATTGGCAATTGTTGTGATTGTAATTGTTCTAACACCTGGGTTCAATTTCCACAGTTGAGTGGTGTGTGAAACCCATCTATTGGAATGTTTTACCCTGCATCCTGATAAACCCAACCGTGTGTGGTTTGGCTGATTGTTATTGCACCTTGGCTATGTATGAGTCAACTAGTGTTCCCTTATTCCTTGAGGAAATCATGCCCAGCTCAAGGGTGGCGATGTCGCTGAGAGAGTGATGAGTGCACTAGCCTATGGTTGGGTGGAACGTTGCAGTGACATAGCTGGTTGCGGGACAAGTTCTGTTCAAGATAAGTGTTCTTGTCTATGTTATTCTCTACAATTGTATTTTGTATTGTAAATTGCTTGATGGAGTGTGATGAACATGTTACTGTGTTGAATTGATGCATTATTCCTTTGAATAACTACAATTATAGGCATCTATGTATGTTTTCCATCAATGAATTTTGAACTAAGTTGCAGGGTAGATTGGCCAAATCGGTAATGGCCTGAATGATCAGATCGATCCAAGAATGCAGTGAAAAAGATGAGTTTCCTGCTAGAAATCCTCCTTTGCGCAAATTTGCAAGATGCGGAATGTCATTTCGTAGATTTTGGTTTCCATAGATTTTCCTTCTGCGACTTCCTCTCCACAATTTGTGGGATGCAGGATCACGGTGTCACAATTTCCATAATTCCCAATCCCGCAATTCAATTCTCCACGCCGTCGATCTTCGTGGGATGATTCTCCGTCGTTGATCTGTTTCCGATGCGGGATGCGGGTTGCGGGAAGTGAGATTGCAATTATTGTAACTTTTCGACCCCACAACTCGGGATTTCTGCACCGTTGAATTTTTCGGGTGGATTCTGAGCCATTGATTTGGTTCTAGTCTGTGAGATCGTTTGGGATAGTTGATTTCCGTCGCATTTTCTCCCCATTGCCCGATCTCCTTTGAGATGTTTCCTTGTAGATCATCAAACTGATCGATGGAAGACGGTAGGGAGCATGACAGTGTTGGAAATTTCGAGAAGTGGTTTGTGACCATGCCCTGTGTTTCCGAATGAACAGTAAAGGTTCTCGATGAAATTTTTAATTACACGTGATATTGGGGCATGGGTACGTGACACTTGAAGAGAAAAAGCATATGTCATACTGTCATCTATACAATTTGTACAACTTATGTCCTATGTATCTAACTCTTGATATTTGTCTATCAAAATTTCCTCTAGTCCATTGTATATATCATAAGGTTGGTTTATCAAATGATTAGAAATTAATCTATTTCTTGTTTATTAGCTTCTTCATTTTCACTTATATCGAATTGTGGATATGATGATAGAAAATTGTCTATCTTCAAAAACCATTGTATACAACCATTGATTATTTATCTAAATCATTGTAAAAAATATCATCTAACTACATCAATTCCCAATCATGTTCCACTTATATATACAAATAACATCTTAACAAGGATTAGGAGCTTTGGAAGGACACTTTTGTGCATAATGGCCTTTCTCTTTGCAAGAATTACAAAAAACATCTGCAAGTTTTTTCTTAACTGGTGTACTTCTTTTTATAAAATATATGAAAGGTCTGAACCTTCTCGAATTAGTTCCCTAAAATCTAAACTAAATTTAGGATTTACGTATTTTTTCCTCTTTTATTGGTAATATCCATATGTATCAATGCATCGATTTCTTTGCAGAAATTAGGTGATATTTAAGGTTTTTTTTCTATACATTCATATTTAAACAAAATATTCTAATATATTGTCTTTCTAAACTAATTAAATCTATAAAATACTAAGTCTCTATATCCAAAATTTGTTGAAAAATCTCATCCAAAACCAATTCTCCTATTCTTTAAGGAAGAGAATTTAAAATTTGAATTTTTGCAAACTAATTCTTGTGAAGACCCAACTTGTAGACTTGTTGTTGATAACAGCCACAATATTCTTTAAATTGTCAAAGATGACAAAGTTTGAGATTGGTCATCACTAATTGATCATATTTCTTTGTATTATTCTATGATGGCGAAAACTCTATAAGTAATGTTGTTCTTAGTTATAATAATCTCTTTTGATATATATCATATTTTCTTTATTAGAACTATTTGTCCACCGGTATAATACTATAACATCTATATGATTGAAAGCTACTTCAACTACTAGCATATTACCCCAACCATGAATTTGTTGCAAGGTATAGAATGTTTGATCCACAGTTGAGTGTTAAGACTTGGTTCTAGGTTTTTAACAATTTTTAAAAATAAAAATCATTTAAAATCTGTATTCCAAAGATCCTTAGTTTGTGGATTAATACCAGAAGATTCAACAACCATTGATTTGAACATTATTTCTTTTGTGACTTCATTTTATCATCACTTTTTTTTCTAATAAAGGCCTTTCTTCTTATTTTATATTTCCTTTAACAATATTTTTAGGAGAAAAAGAATAAGTGGGAGCAAGAAAAGGAAATGGGTCTAATACTTCAGGTATATCAATAAAACTATATTTAGAGAACCTTCCATCTTTGCACCTTTCGTTTCCTTTTATTTTTATTTCTTTGGTTGTGCTTCAAATTCTTGGATTGTTCTTAATTTTTTTGTATCTCATCTTCTTGATTATGTAGATGATGCAACCGGTCTATCTTATATGGTAACGGATCTACATTTTCCTCAACAAGGCCTATCTAGTTTAAAGCACAATTCAATTGTCTATTCTATTCTTTTTTATCTCTATATGATCCAACATAATGCTTCAGAACATATGAACGGTCTGCTCTAGGATAGGGCTCTTTGTCTTTTGATGTGGTCACACAACATGCTCATTTTGTGATCATTTTCCTTCTTTCACGTTTTTTTGGTCATGATGCTTCCAATGTATGGTAGTAGAAGAATGAAGATGAGATGTGAACATGTGTAACTGTCTAGAATATTTTTTATTTTTTGTCATGCATTAGTTGTCTTAATGACTAATATATACATTTATGGAGGTAAGTCTCTTTTACTTCTATCTCTGAGGAGACTTCGACTTTTCTTTATCTTGTTAAGAATTGGACGAAACCATAAGTAATGGAGGTTGTAATGTTATTCTTATAAAAGGAATATTATTACAGGGTGGTAATGGATTCATATAAATATTTTCTACTATTTTTCATGACCATCTAGTCTTTAGACTAAAATTGGTTATTCTAATAGGGTGTTTATGAAATTCTTGACTTTTAAGATATTTTGATATGCAAGGATAACCCTATTAATATCTAAGAGATCAACAAATATGCCTAATTCATCCAAATTTCTTGATCCCAAAGGAAATTTAACACTGTATATCATTTTTACATGTCAAAATATTGTATTTAGTAACCTAAAAATGCACACAAATCCAATTGTACAATATACCAAACTTGGAATTAAATCAAATCCATGAATATATAGAAATAGTAAAAATTCATTCGTAATA
Organism: Pseudotsuga menziesii; assembly: GCA_001517045.1. NCBI lineage: Eukaryota > Viridiplantae > Streptophyta > Pinopsida > Pinales > Pinaceae > Pseudotsuga > Pseudotsuga menziesii. Next base: position 183,112 of record LPNX010809632.1, on the reverse strand, counting down.
CGTTTATCATCCAAAGGAAAGGTGAAATTTGGTTGAATACAACATTATGCATCTTTAAATAGTTTTCCCTTAAATTGAGAAATTACTACATTATTCCAATCCCTATGTCTAATAGATATCAGTATAGCTAGATATTGGTATCTTGTATCCTAATCCAATTGTGGATGTACCACGATATCAATTTCATAAAGATTCACAAAAACACTATTTATTTTTCCATTATGCAATTTCATTAGGAAACATTAAAGGTAAAACGTTGGATTTATACCTCTATGTTTCACTTGTTTGTTTATTTCAACTTGCCTAATTGTTGTAGCTAGTGATGCTTCAAATTTATTTTATTTATCATTATTGTTTTCAGTATTTCTCTATACTTAAATTATCCTTATCAATCAAAAAACTTTTATTTTCTAACAAAAATTTGCAAATCAAGAGAACATTTCCATTCAAATCACTAACTAATCCATTTTGATTCATAACATTGTCCATGTCTAACTCATTCTAATTCACAAGAAACCACACACTTATACCATATGAGGGTCGGAGTAAGCATCACATAGATATTAAGGACATAGAAGAAATTATATTAAGTGCACATGATATGGAGCACCACTCCTGATAGTTGTTGATCTAACGTAGTATCCTCAAAACATGTCAAGTATTCATGTAGTCCACTCCTAACTTTGTGGGAAATATCCTCCTTTATTCTCCAATGTTTCTTGACACAACACTAGACCATTGTACTCATAGAATAAAGAAATATTAAAGGCTTTGAGAAAAAATAAATAGAATTTTACTACTTAAAATAACAAGATACATAATAGGTAATTTGAAGGTTCAAATACATGAAAGAAAAAAAATAACAACACTAAATTCATGAGAGAAAAGGTGAACCTAATCCATGTTATATTTTTACCAATTAGATAGTATTATATTAGGATCTTATCTGAGAGAATAGCATGCATAGCAATCAATCACAAGAGACAACAGACACAAAGATTTTCCTCGGGGAAACCATAAAGGAGAAAACCCCGCAACTTCCTCAGAGATAGAATGAGCACCAATGGCAGCAGTAAAACCCAAAGACAGAAAGATGATCTCCAACAGTTTATTCTCTCTCTCACTTGAGCGAGCTTCTTCTCTCTCACCTATGCGCTATAGCTGGGTGAGTGTGTGTTACAAATAGAGAGTCTCACTCTCTATTTATACTAGTTTCCAACTTAATAACCACTTACTAGGGCCAACTTCTCTAGGAGAGTCTAATAACCCTAGTGCCCCGAAACTGTGGGGACTTTTCCCTCAGATCAACTAGGAGGGTTAACCTCTATGACTTTACATGACTTGATTACATTAATGATTCTCTGGATAGGAACATCGGGGACTAATGAAATACAATATATACAATATACAAGTGAATACATTCCAAAGTTGCAAATACATCAACACTCCCTCTTAACTAGGAAGGTATTCTTTTGACACAATTCATCACCACGAGTCTTCATCACTGGATCAAATCTGTATCATCATTAAAACTAGATCATCATTGGATCATCATCAAAGCTGGATCATCACTGGATCATCATCAAAGCTGGATCATCACTGGATCATCAAATTTGGATCATCACTGGATCATCATCATCATCACTGCTTCCGCTATCTTGATCAAATGGTGCTATCTCTCATTTCTACTCGTCATAATAAGTTCTATATATCTATCCATTTTTCATGCTGGTTGTAGGCCTAGCCTCCATTTAGGTCTTCATCACCAATGCTTATGGTAAGACACACCTACTACCATCCTAGAAAGACTCTAGCACTTACATTCACTAGCATGGTAGGAAACACCTACTACCATCTGTGAAAGGCTCGAACACTTACATTCACTAGCATGGTAGGACACACCTACTACCATATGTGAAAGGCTCCAGCACTTACATCCATTGGCATGGTAGGACAAACCTACTACCGTCCAGGGAAAGGCCCCAGCACTTACATCCACTAGCATGGTAGGACAAACCTATTACCATCTAGGGAAAGGCCCCAGCACTTACATCTGTTGGCATGGTAGGACACACCTACTACCATCCAGGGAAGGGCTCTGCACTTACATCCTCCTACATGGTAGGACACACGTACTACCATCCAGGGAAGGGCTCTTCACTTACATCCACCAGCATGGTAGGACACACCTACTACCATCAAGGGAAAGGCTCACACTTACATCTGACCATGGGAGGAACCAATCCTGCCACCATGTTAGAAGGGCGCAGTACTTACATATGACCATGGGAGGAACCAATCCTACCACCATGTCAGAAGGGCACAACACTTACATCTGACCATGGGAGGAACCAATCCTACCACCATGTCAGAAGGACACAACACTTACATCTGACCATGGGAGGAACCAATCCTACCACCATGTCAGAAGGGCTCACAGAATCATCACTTCCTCTTGGAAGGAACCTCGATCTGGAGAACACCAAGCTTTTCCCTGGAGTACTCAAACTTCACTCTAGCTAATGGCTTGGTCAACACATCAGCTATATGTTCATCTGTCGCAACATACTGGAGCTTCACTACTCCTCTCTGCACCATATTCATGATATAATGATATTTGATCTCGATATGATTTTCCTTGTCATGGAACACCAAGTTCTCCGAAAAATTCACACAACTCTGGTTTTCACAATATATGCAAGTAGCATCCAACTGCAGATCAAATAAATCAAATAGTAGCTTCCTCAGCCACACTGCCTCACAACTAGCCAAACAAGATTTGACATACTCTTCTTTAGCTGTACTCAGTGCCACACAGGAATTCTTCTTACTAAACCAAAAGATCACACCTAATCCCATACTGAAGCAACACCATGAAGTGCTCTTCCTATCAATGGCACTGCCTGCCCAATCTAAATCAACATAAACCTCCCAGTTAATCCTTTGATTCACCTCATACTTGAGCCCATAATCAACTTGTTGAGGCCTAGAAATTCATAGGCAACAACAGCAAGGGATTCTCCCCAGTCAACGTTCCCAACTAGCCCATGACTGTTTGGTATAGGGAATCTGTCCAGTTTGCGGTCCAACTACCGTAGGTCAAGTAACAAAACAAAGGGTTTTACCGGTTGCGGCCCGGTCCACCGTGTATATTTTTGTATTTTTGACTTTAAGTATGATGTGCAAGTGCCTATCTAAGATGCAGATTGATAAAGAATGCAAGGAGTGGTCACAATGTGATGCGCAGGTTCTTACCTCTCATCTTAGACTCTCTTGCATCTAAATCACACACAACTGGAAAAAAAAATGCTAACTAAGCTAACCTATCCCTAGGGAGCAAGATTATCACTTATTGATTAGTAATGTATTTTGTACATGCATTATGAAAAATCACAGATAGTTGATACTTCTTTCAAAACACATGAACATTTAAAGATATTTGAACAACCAGATAGCCAATTGTTTATGAATAGCATTCATTACTCATAGTGGAAATTTTCATAAAATAAACCAGAGAACATTCATACAAGAACATAGGTTCAAAGAGTTAGAATGATCTCACAGTTAATGGACACAAAGTTGAAAACGAAATATTTCCTCTTCAACAAATCCATAGCACAACATTTGAACATTCCACCAAGCTTTCTCCAACAGGCAAATCGTAATTATCTATTGCAAAAGGAAATAGTTCTTCTTACAATATGTCTTCACAAATCTAACTGGGAAAAAGTCCTCATTGCCTCTAACTTTCCTATATTTATACAAAAACAGAAAAACCTTTGGGTTGCCCCACCAGGTGACCTTTGGGCTCCCCCAACCGTTTAATCTCATAGTTTTTGTCATTTTGTGAGTGCTCATGACTCATACAAATGTTACATTTAAGATTTATGATTTAAGAGCATTTTTATGAGAAAGGGACCAGCTTGGTAACTACCGAACTTTTCCAAGCCTGAGCCTTTGCCTCTATAAATTTTTCTCAGTAATCCCTTGGTCTCTTGCTAGATCTAGTTGAGCTTGAACCCGACTTGCTTCTTGTTTTCTCTATTTCTAATTCTTCATTTTTCTTTTCCTCAACTAGCTCCCTTCTGCTTTGTCCTTTAGATATGTCTTCTCTACAGCAGCAATCACCCTGTCATGAATAACTAGTCATTAGCTCAATTAGCGTTTGACAAAGTAACATGAATTTCATCAATACACGCATTTTGTGGAATGAACTATGAACAAATTTAAAGCATGAAAAGACAAAGTAACCACCACTCTTGAGTACACCAAAACCCCCAAACTGCGCTCTTCATCACAGAAACTTTGACTCGACCAGCACTCATGGGAAAACTCCACCATCCCATAAAGTAGAGTAACGGCACATCAAAAACACAGCAGGAAAACCCTACCGACAGTTGGAAGCAATAGACACTAATCATTTGGTAGATAATCCACTTCGACGGGAAACAAAACTATAACAAACAGATGATTAGTTCACTGAGGAGCCGCAACAGCGGAAGACCATCAGACTACGGCTTCCGCAATTAAATATATGGTCGACAAAAAAAAGCATAAAAAGTTGTTGTTGATGTATCGGAGATCAGAACTGTTTTCAACTAAAACCATAGCATCAACGATCGACAAGGATAAGCACTAATCTGTCGAAATGTTCATTTATTGGCTTCTGCAACGGTGGTCGTGTAAAGAACTATTGCCCCGGTTTAATGTTCAAAAGACCTCCGATAAAAACAAAAATCTATCACCGCAAAGCCAAAAGGTCGAACCACACATCGGTGAAAGTAAGAACTGTCTATCGACCCATTTTCTAGTTGTCATCCGAAACAGCAACAACATTGATAACTACAGTTCTGAATCAAACTTCAACAAAACATTGCAAAGTAAAATTTGTATGGCGGATGGTTAGTCTGCTCCGGAGCTGCAACGGCAGACTTCCGACAGACAACAGGTTCCGCAAGACTATTAAATATAACAGCGTCGAAAATACTAAATACTAAAGCATCAGGCAGAAAACTCCTCGTCAGTGAAAGGAACAACATAAACATCGGGTGGTTAGTGCATTATGGAGCCGCCGTTGCGGAAGACAAAAGAACATTTTCCACTTTTAAATGAAAACTACAGCGATCTGACGTTTCAATTACTAAATGCTGACGATGATGAGCTCAATGCAACTGACGTGTCGGTGACACAAGAGACTAACCCTCCGATCAAACATTAAAAATGCTCCGATAGAGAAAACAAATCATCAAAAAGCAAAAAGTTAAGTTCCACAGTCAAAAGCATTAGCAGTTTTATATCATTGAACCTCTGAAAGTGGTAAATAGTCGAACTCAAATCAAACTCAGGAAAAACCAAAATCGTAACAGAGGGAAGACAAAGTTCAGGAATCTTAAACACTCCCAGGCAAGATAAAATTAAAAGGAGGGTCCAAATTTTTTTTTTAAAAATTGGGAGAAAAGTTGCAGCTGCAACAATTGGCAACTACCTGGTGAACCTAGATCTCTAGACAATTTCTTCCTTAAGTAACAAACTGTTTAACAATAAAACCAACATGTTGAATTCTTCGAGATGTCTGGATTTCCCAAATGGAAAATATATGTACTTTTAATCATTGAGGGTAGTCCAATTTAGGAAAATGGAAAACAAGATTTCAAATTCAAGATAACTCTTTCGAGGCCAGGAATATGAGTTTCATTTTTACCTCTATCTTCGGGTAGCTTCCAGCTTGGACACCATAGGATCATAACATATGGTAAACAGAAATATTCATTTGTTCCTTATTCCCATGCCATTTTACACCTTTTTTGTGCTTTTGGACTTTTTGTCCTTTTGAGTCCTCCTCATGCCTGTCTTTCTGGATTTTTTATTCAGGATCCTCTATCCATAGTGTCCTTTTGTGTGAGAGATGTATTTAATTTTCAACTCATGGACGGAGAAGAACTTTGGCAATTTTATACTCATATGATTTAGTACTTTGTTTTGATACATATTGCTTTCTTAGGAGTTTTTGACTCTTATTTGCCTTTTGGCTTTCAATTCTTGGCATGGGATCATTTATATATAATATATTGTTTACCTTGCTTCCTTTCCATGGGTATTTTGCTGTCACCCCCTGAGACATTTTTAAATGTGAGATGGATGGAGCCTCGAAACAGTATTCCAGACCTTTTGATCCCGAGTTAATTTACAAGGATTAAGTAGGACTTCAATGTGTTCATAGCCATTCAGGAAAACTGCTAAACTAGAAGAGATTCTTTCAGATAAAACAATAGTACACAGTCTTACACTCAAGGAATTTAGTTAATCCAGAATTCTGATGCCCTCCATGCAACCAAAAGTTTGCTTCTTTTATTGAAATCAATCAAAATCTAAACTAGAACAAACCAAAATAAAGTAAATCAAAATAAAAAACCAAATCAATTTATTTATGTACAACAAAAATCCAAAACAAAAATCAAGAAAAATACGGTTTGAGAACTAAACCATTAACTGGTAAGTTCTCTTCCCACCCCTGTAAATCTTGTAATTTGTAGGTTGAGGGGCCAAGTTTTGCTGCAATCTGGAAAGGGCCTACCCATAACTGTTGAAATTTCGTGTGTTTTCCTTTCTCATCATGAGGGTGATCCCACTTGAGAACCAAATCTCCCACCTCAAATTCTTTTGTTCCAGCTTTGTGCTTATCAAAGCACCTCTTCACTACCTCCTGTTGTTGTTTAAAATGTTCTCTAGCCTTGGATCTAGATTCTTTTTCCTTCAAAATATTATGTATCCTCATCTGCCAAACTTCATTATCTGATCCTCTTGATTCCCGAGCTATTATGGAGGAGGGTAGCATGATATTGGTAGGTAGAATGGCCTCTTTTCCATAAACAAGGGTATACAGGGACACACCTAACGAATTCTTGGGGGTGACCCTGTCAGCCCAAAGAGCATTTGGTAATGCTGAGTGCCAAATCCTCTGGTTTTCTATCATAGTCTTTTTTAAAATTCTAATTAGATTCTTATTCGTAGATTCTTCCAAGCCATTGCCTTGTAGATAGTAATTTGTAGAGTAGTGCAACTTAATTCCTTTTTCATGAGCAAATGCAGTTAATCTAATAGAGGAAAAATAAGTAGCATTATCTAAAACTAAAGAAATTACAACTCCAAACCTGGTCATAATATGATCTTGCAAGAAGTCCATGACCGCATATTCATTCACTTTATGCAACGAAATGGATTCGACCCAACGAGTGAAGTAATCGGTTGCCGTCAGAATATATTTGTGTTGCAAGGAATAATTTGGCTTGATCTCCCCAATGATGTCCATCCCCCACTGCTCAAAAGGTTTTGTTATCATCACAGGCTTTAATGGTCCTGCTGTTTTAACTTGTCTTCCACCACACCTTTGACAGATGTCGCACTTTCTGACATGGGCATGTGCATCTTTGAACAGTGTGGGCCAATAATATCCGGCTCTGAGAATTTTATGGGCTGTTGTATCTCCGGAGAAATGTCCTCCAGCAGGCCCATCATGTAGGTCTATCATGACCTTCTTTGCATCTTCTTTCTCTAAGCATCTAAGAAGAACTCCATCATAATTATTTCTGAATAATATTCCTTCAACAATCTGATATGAGGCTGATTTAAGACGCAGTGCTCTCCTTTGCTTAGAATTCCAATGTTCCGGTAACAATCCCGCATGAAGGTAATGCACAAGGTCTTGATACCAGGAGTCCGAAGCTGTGAATAGAGGACATACATCCATCAAATGTAACTTAGCTTCGCCTTCCCAGTCATGTTCTTCATTTTCTTCACTTTCAGTCATCAATTTGCACAATCTTTTCCCTTTAACTATGGAGGGTGGCTTGAATTCAAGTTCATACTCCTGTAGAGTTGTTACCAATTGCCTCTTCTTTCTTCTAACTCCTTTTGTACGAAAATAGACCTCACAGCTAGTTGTGGAAATATTACCTTTGTCCGGTTCTTAAGTATATATGGTCTTAATTGTTTTACCACTTTGAACATGGCATAAGCTCGTTTATCCACAGCTAGGTAATTCAATTCGGCCCCCTGCAGACCAGTACTCATAAATGATATGGGGAACTCATCTCCCCCATCTTCCTTCTAGGTAAGCACCGCTGCTAGTGAATCGTCAGATGTACAAAATAAAATCTTTCTCAAAATCCAGACTCTTGAGGGAGGGTGCGTGCGCAACCACTATCTTTATTTTACTAAATGCATTCTTCTCTACATCAGTCCACTTGAATTGTACACTTTGTTTTACCATTTGTTGCAAAGGTTTAACAATCTAAGCGAAATCTAGCACAAACCTTCGTACGAAATTTATTGTCCCCATAAATGATTGCATGCCCCTTTTATTATGTGGTGAGGGAATCTATTCGATAGCTTTGATCCTCTCCAGGTCTATGGAGATCCCCTTCTTAGAAACCACATGACCCAACAACTTACCTTCGGTAACGAAAAACACACACTTCTTGGGGTTTAGTGAGATACCATATTTTCGACAACGTTCAAAAATCTATTTTAGATTAAACGCGTGTTCCTCCCTTTTCTTTGAAAATATGATAATGTCATCGAGGTACACTACAGCACTGCAGACAATCAGACCGTGAAAAGCTATCTCCATAGCCCTCTGGAAAGTAGCTCCAGCGTTTATGAGTCCAAAGGGGGCATCCTTCTGTAAGCAAAAGTTCCCCATCTAGTTCTGAATGTAGTTTTAAGTCTGTCTTCTTCAGCTACTAACACTTGATTGCAGCTTGAGAATCCATCTAATAAAGAGAATAATTCAGAACCCAAAACCATTTGCAATATCTGTTCCATGGGTGGGACAAGATAATTATATTTATCTGAAGCACGATTTAAGTTTCTGAAATCCACACATAGTCTGATTTCTCTAGACTTCTTCCTTACCGGTACCAAATTTGAAACCCATTCCGAGTGTCTAACCTTGAAGATAATTCTAGCATCCAATAGCTTCTTAACTTCATTCTGAATCAACGGCTCTAATTTTGGATGTATTTTCCTTAAAGGCTGTTGATAAGGATTGATTCCAGATTTGATGGGGATAACGTGTTGAATAATATTGGTGTCATATGTCTTCAGATCTTCATACGTCCAGGCAAAAACATCTTTTTATTATTTGAACAAACTGATGAACTTATTCCTTTCACCTGGGGAGAAACACTTTCCCAAATTCACATATTTAGGGTCAATTTCAGTCCCCAAATTAATCAACTTGAACTGTAGAGACGAGCTATGAGTCTTCACATTCACTGGCCTTCCAAATTTCTCATTCAAATCAAACATTCGCTTCAAAGTACTGACTCCTTTAGGAATAAAATTATCGAATTTCAACTCGGCTTGATGTTCTTCATCATCAATAATCGCCCCTTTGAAGGTCTCGTCATTTTTCAAGCATTCTATGATTTGTTGATCATCATCAAAGACTCGTATATTGGTAATCATATCTGGAACTGAGGGCCTAAAAAGCAATTCAATAGAGCACCGATTATTAGAGGGCACAAGCCTCGCAGCTGAGGTGGCCAGCAAGTCAGTTGCTGCATTCTTAAGTCTAGGAATCGATACAATATTAAATGCACTAAAACATTTAAGTAAATCCCATACTTCATTTTGATAAGCTTTTAAATGAGGAGAAATGCAATGTATTTGATTTCGAATTTGTTTGACAATTATTTCAGAGTCTCCAAACACTTTCAGATTTTTTGCCTTTAATTCAATTGCTTTTCTTAGTCCCTGAACTAATGCTTCATATTCAGCTGTGTTATTGGTACATTCAAACTCTAACCTACATGAAAGGAAATGTTTATTTTTCTTAGGATCAGTCAGGACACAGCCGGCTCCTAACCCCTCTAAAGTTTTAGAACCATCAAAGAAAAGCGTCCAAAAATCGCTAACCGCTATTGTGCATGAATTAATACCTACATCTACAGTTAAGTCTACTATTTTACAATCGATTTCATCATCCTGTGAGAATCTAAGGAGATCAGGCTGAGCGTCTGACGTATCGCTGGCTTCTTCCGCTTGATAATTTCCCAATTCTAGTTCAATAAAGTAACTTCCCAAAACAGAATTGACTGGTTCATTTTTTTCTTCAAACTGAGTAACATTGTGTTTCATGTATGGCTCCCTTAAAACTTTAATTTGATTTGGGCTTCCTTTATAAGGTAGCCACAGATGTGACCAATCCGAGGCAAAATATCCACTAAGCTTTGCCGACCAATCTCTGCTCAAAACAAGTCCATACGCTTCCGGTATGTCAGCCACCACAATGTCAATGAATTGACATACCTTATCATTAGAAGATAAGCGAATGACAACATCCTCCATTTCCCCAATTACCTTCACATTCATTCTATCCAACTGAATGACCCTCCAGGTAGAAGGTTTAGGTTTCCCATTTATCCTTTTGTAGACTGACAATGGCATAATGTTGACTAATGCCCCTGAGTCTACTAGGCAGTTATGCACGTTATGGTTGAAAATTTCAAAAGTAAGGAGGAAAGGTGGAGTCTTGCATTTAGGCTTACCTCCCACACTTGCTTCACCAATTTCTTCTTCTTGGGGCTGATTGTCAGTGGGAAGCTTCTCCTCTGATATTTCAAGTGCTTTCAATAGCTTTTCTTTCTGTTGCGGCACATTGCACATCTCAAATAAGGAGATGTTCGCCCTTACCTTTTTTATATCCTCCACAATGTCATAATCCATCTTATGTTCTGTGAGATTCGGTTTAACATTATTTATCTTTTCTTCAATGGGTTTAGTAGGCATGTTGATCTGTCTAGGATTTTGACTGGTGATGGTGAATTCTCGAATTTTATTAACTGAGGAGTTTTTTTTTAATTTCTTAACATTCTTTTGAAGTCTCCTAATTTTTGGGAGCATAAGACTATTTTCCTTTATCAACCCCTGGCTCCTCGTCGTTACATTTGTTTCCAGGATATCTTCATGTCTCAGATCTTGTAGAAGGAGCAAGTCGATAAGTCGACTTAAACGAGAGCCGACTTAGTTGATCAGTCGACTAAGTCGATGGGTCGACTTAGTTGATCGACCGACCAAGTTGGTCAACCGACTAAACTAAGAGAATAGGTCGGCCACCTAAGGTCATGTCGGTTTATCGAACCGATAGGTAGTTATTTTGTAACCGTTCTGTAATCATATATATTAGGTTGTTGAGCCAGATGAGAAACCAGTTTAGTTCTCTATGTTGTATGAACTCATTTCGTGTAGTATAATCTGTTAATTCACCTATTTGTTCTTATCTCTTCTCTCTGTTTAAATTATATATGTTTTAGTGTGTATTATTGGTAACCTTATGTGATCTATGAGATTACAACATTGGTTCCATTTCCGGTAGTACATGACTAGAATATATGCTAACATATGATACAAGAGCAGGAGATTAAGGACTGGTGGGAACGTAAAATTGCAAACTATTTGCAGAATTACGCACGAAGGAATAGATTAACATCCGCACAAGCAAAAGAAATATGTTTCACAGAGACACGTGAAAAGTTTGTCGAATCAGTGCCCCAACTCTTGAAGAAACTCCTGGATGAGAAATCCGGACACAACTAAAGAACAACAGTTGCTATAAAAACTGATCCGAGGAGGTAGAAAAAATTTGTCGGAGTGGTTTGAGAAAATCGCCGACGAATTCTGTGAGGAGCAAGTAGTCGAAGACAGAACTTCGGTGGAAACCGTCAAGGAGAAATTTTACACAGATTTCACTGAACAATTTTTTTGTTCCCTACCGACCTTGCTATTCAAATTCTTGATCGAGAAAGGAGCAGGACACATTGTTGAGCCTCATCCACCACTTCACGAACAACCATCAAACACTAAATGGGTGGAGAAGCAGAGGAAGTGGGAAAAATTTATTGCAGAAAGGCAGTGGGAATACTTCCTAATAAAATAGATTGAACTATCCGAGCTTTCTAAAAAGCGTCAGGTAGGCTATGGGGGTGTAGCTGGTCATATGTCGAGATAGAATATAGTGGATCCTAGTCGACTAGAAGCAGATACCAGTCACCAGTAATGAGAAGTCGACTAAAAGGGAACTCAAGAGAATAGTATCATATGAAGGTATGTTGGACATTCAGAAAATAGAAAGGGAAGAGAGACACCAGAGAAGGGAAGCAAGACAAGAAAGAGCCTTAGATATGCAAAGAGGAAGGAACCCTAGGGAGAACGACCGAGAAGAGAGTCCGCTAGAGTCGGGTCATGACCGACATAAAAAAAGGCGTGGAACAAGAAGCATCCCCTAAGGAGGAAGAATTGTGGATAGAGTAGCCAGAAGCTCTCTATCTAAGAGCTCCCAATGAAGGAACAACCCTCTCTCCATTGAATCTGCATAATCGGATACAGACTATTGTCGAAGACGACCTCCGACTACGAGCTGGTGACTTTAGTATATGGATTCGACTAGGCGATGATAGGTATACTGGACGACACTTTATTATACGTCGACCATAGGAAGGGAATTGGGTGACCTTTCAAATGGTACCCTCCAACCGAAGTATCCACTTGCTCTTACTGACACATGAAGGAGATCCCCCCCCACCAAATACAACTTTAGAAGAAATAGAACGTTTGGAACTGCGGACAAATAGTTGCAGTGGACCATCGACAGCAGAAGTCGACGAAGAATCAACAACCGACGGGAACGGAAGTTTCGTCGACCAGAGTTCTACAGAGACTAACACACCAATAACCCCACCATCCTCATCACCATCCCCACCTCCACCGTCGCCACCTCCGGAGAGCAGTGACAGTGATTCAAACATGGGTCATGGATCAGCTCACATTCCTCTTTATGAGGGAGATGAGGACCCCAGAAGACATTGGTTCATTTGCGAGTTGACTTGGGAGGCCCACCAAGTTACAGATGAGGATAGACAAATGGCACAGTTTGCAGGTGCCTTAAGGAAAAGGGCATTGACATGGTGCATGACCTTTTCGAAAAGACAGCCCAGAGCGACAAAAGCCGAGATTAAGGCGCAATTTTTGTCATTTTTTAAAACCCCAGATGCTAAGCACTTGGCCATGAAAAAACTCAAAACCACATCACAAAATCCAGGGGAGACTGTCTGTGACTACGATAAACGTTGGAAAGACCTACTAAGCCAGCTGGATTATGTTATAGATGAATAGTTACTAATCCAATGGTTTCTTGCAGGGCTATCTCAGAAAGTACGTTGACACATCAGTCTGGAGACGTTCAAAACTTACGAAGATGCGCTAACAAAAGCTCTTCAGGTGGAGATGGACGAAGACATACCTGCTTACCCCACGGACCACAGATTGGAAGAACAACTTGAGAACGTACAGAAGTATCTAAAGGAACTAATCCTCAAGAATCAGGAGATCTGGTGCACCAAATGCTCAACAGTCGGCCATTCGAAAGATAACTGTCGACAAGAATATAGCCGACAAGACATTCGATTCGTACAGACCAAATCCTTTTGCGACATTTGCCAGGAGCACAGAGATCACTCAATGAAAGACCTCCCGTTCAACATGAAGAATGACAAGTCTTCCTGGTGCGCCATCTGCGAGACCAAAAGTCATAACACGGTGAAATGTCAGTTAAACCTAAAGAACCGACAGAACTATCACGCTACCTACCAAACAAATGCAGTGACACGGCATAATGAGCAAAACAATCTAGCAAACGATCTGAATGGTAAAAGATACGACGGTCGACGATACAAGCGCCGATACGATAATCGATGCCTAGGTTATAGAGGAAGAGGTCAATTCCTTGGGAATCACGACAACTGACCACGTCGACCCATCCCGTGCTTCACCTATTATAAAGAGGGTCATTTATTCGCAGACTGTCCATACAAGGACAGAACTGATCTCAAATTTTGTACCCACTGTGGGGTAGGGGATCACTCACTAGAGGATTGCCCTACCATGTTAGAAAAAATTAATACGAAAAAAAATGTTAATGTCTTGTCCTGTGTACAAAAAAATGATGTAATAACCACCAAAAATTTACATATTGTAACTCGACAAGGAACAAAAACAGGAGTTGATAACCCTCGAATCAGTAAAATAAAAGAGAAAAATCTCTATCCTAACCCACTCAAGGAAAAACAAATATATAACGAAGAAACTAATGTATTCAACGAAATTGCACAACAAGAAAGTAGTCAGACTAGTCGACCTAACACAATAAATAAATTAATCCAGCTCGTTCAAACAGACAATTCAGTATCCCAATTTATCGATTTGTTGTACGAAATAAAATATACTAATCCTGAAAAACAAACAAAAAACATCTGCAGCTTAAATCAAAAATACAAAAGTGATGCCAACCCACTTGTCGACCTGGAAATCGAAGGTTATCACGTCCTACAAGTAGTGCTCGATTTCAGCTCACAAGTAAACATCATGACTCGTGATACTTGGGAACAAGTGGGCAGACCTCGACTCTACGAGTCAGGCATATACCTAAAACTTGCTTACCAAGGCCTAATTGAACCCATTGGAGTCTGGAAAAACGTCGACACGACCATAAAAGAAATCTCGACTAAGGTCGACTGAAAAATCATCGACCCAAAGGAAGGATCCAGCTCCTTCCCAGTGCTAGTCGGTCGACCTTGGGGTAGAAATATGAAAGCATCCATATCCCTAGACAAGGATCAAATCAAATTAAAAGGTAATGGGAAAAACGTCATTGTACCCATTCATCCATCTCAAGGGGAACCTTGGATTGAACCCATTGATGAAGAAGTCGACGTGCGACAACTCTATCAAATCCAAAACAACGCAGACTACACAGAACCAAACATCCACAGAGAGCTTTAGTTAGGTAACCAAGACTCAGTCGGTTATAATTCCGACGTTGAATTGTACGATTGGGAGATCGAGAACTATGAAACACAAGCAAGAGGGTGCTGGACTATACAAAAAGTACAGAAAAATCCCACCGAACAGTGCTTCATAGTATCCCTTATCCCAAAAAATTTTGAAAAGAAAATTCGGGAACATCCTACCTTACAACCAACCAACATGAATACTACACAACTACCAAGATATAAGGAAAGGGAATCACCAGTCATGCAAATCGAACAAGTCTCCAAAAATATTGGTGAACATGGCTGACTTCAAATCTTAGTTGAAAATTTTACAGGACAAGTTGCTAGATGGTGGGATACCCATCGAAAAAACTATAGACCTGGACAACTGCGTCGACTTACTTTGTCGAAAGGTTTGGAGGAAAGAATTTAACCCAACAAGCTTACATACCTGTATTCACTCAAGGGGAAAACCCAGAAGAACATATCAAAACCTATGAAAAAGAGTGGAGAAGACTTTTCCTCAACTAGCTCCCTTCTGCTTTGTCCTTTAGATATGTCTTCTCTACAGTAGAAATCACCCTGTCATGAATAACTAATCATTAGATCAATTAGCGTTTGACAAAGTAACACGAATTTCATCAATACACGCATTCTGTCGAATGAACTATAAACAAATTTAAAGCATGAAAATACAAAGTAACCACCACTCTTGAGTACACTAAAACCCCTAAACTGCGCTCTTCATCACAGAAAATTTGACTCGACCAGCACTCATGGGAAAACTCCACCATCGCATAAAGTAGAGTAACCGCACATCAAAAACATGGCGGGAAAACCCTACCGACAGTCGAAAGCAATAGACACTAATCATTTGGCAGATAATCCACTTCAGTGGGTGGAAAAACTATAACAAACGGATGATTAGTTCACTGAGGAGCTGCAATGGCAGAAGACCATTAGACTACGGCTTCCACGATCAAATACATCGTCGACGAAAAAAAGCATAAAAAGTTGTTGTCGATTTATCAGAGATCGGAACTGTTTTCGACTAAAACCATAGCATCGACGATCGGTGAGGATAAGCACTAATCCATCGGAACGTTCATTTATTGGCTTCCGCAATGGCAGTCGCGTAAAGAACTATGGCCCCGATTTAATGTTCAAAAAACCTCCGATAAAAACAATAATCTATCACCCCAAAGCCAAAAGGTTGAACCACACATCGGCAAAAGTAAGAACTATCTATCGGCCCATTTTCTAGTTGTCCTATGAAACAGCAACAGTGTTGATAACTATAGTTCCGAATCAAACTTCAACAAAACATCGCAAAGTAAAAGTTGTATGGCGGATGGTTAGTCTGCTCGGGAGCCGCAACGGCGGACTTCCGACAGACAACGAGTTCCACAAGACTATTAAATCTAACTATGTCAGAAAGACTAAATACTAAAGCATCGGGCGGAAAATTCCTCATCGGCGAAAGGAACGACATAAACGTCGGGTGGTTAGTGCATTATGGAGCCGCTGTTGCGGAAGACAAAAGAACATTTTCCTCTTTTAAATGAAAACTACAGCGATCGGACGTTTCAATGACTAAACGCCGACGATGATGAGCTTAACGCAACCGCTGTGTCAGTGACACAAGAGACTAACCCTCCGATCAAACATTAAAAACGCTCCGATAGAGAAAACAAATCATCGAAAAGAAAAAAGTTAAGTTCCACAGTCAAAAGAATTAGCAGTTTTATATCATTGAACCTCCGAAAGTGGTAAACAATCGAACTCAAATCAAACTCAGGAAAAACCAAAATCGTAACAGAGGGAAGACAGAGTTCAAGAATCTTAAACACTCCCAGGCAAGATAAAATTAAAAGGAGGGTCCAAAATTTAAAAAAAAAAATTGGGAGAAAAGTTGCAGCTGCAACACAACTGTACCTCTCAGGTACCTCGGAATATGCTTTGCAGCAATCAGGTGAACATGTCTCGGATCTATCAGGAACTGACTCAATGTGTTCACAGCAAATCAAAGATCTCATCTTGTGTTTGTGAGCATTAGAGGAATTTTGGGGTCTAAAATGGGCCTCCTAAGGAAAATAATAAAATAATAGTTAAAATAATAAAATAATATTGATTAATTTTGGAGGAAGAAAGAAAAAAACTACATTTTGTGTTCGTATTTTCGACATATCTCCTTGTGTTTTTACTCAAATTTTGATCGGGAGAGCTCATTGGATGCGGAATTTGATTTTGCATCCAACGAGTACCCACACTGCATACTTTTGATGGACCCCGCTACCCCAAAAACAAGAAATACCTGAAAAAATGTAATGATGATGTCATCATCACATTTTTTCAGGTATTTCTTTTTTTGGGGTATCGGGGTCCATCAAAAGTATGCACTGT
>LPNX010809632.1:151109-161543 GCA_001517045.1 Pseudotsuga menziesii | reverse complement strand
AGAAAACTACTTTTTTTGTTCGTATTTTCGACATATCTCCCCGTGTTTTTACTCAAATTTCAAGCGGGAGAGCTCGTTGGATGTGGAATTTAATTATGCATCNAGAAAACTACTTTTTTTGTTCGTATTTTCGACATATCTCCCCGTGTTTTTACTCAAATTTCAAGCGGGAGAGCTCGTTGGATGTGGAATTTAATTATGCATCCAACGAGTACCCACACTGCATACGTTTGACTGACCTCGCTACCCCAAAAACAAGAAATACCTGAAAAGATGTGATGATGATGTCATCATCATGTTTATTCAGGTATTTCTTGTTTTTGGGGTAGCAGGGTCTGTCAAAAGTATGCAATGTGGGTACTCGTTGGATGCGGAATTAAATTCTGCATCCAATGAGCTCTCTCGCTCATAATTTGAGTAAAAACACAGGGAGATATGTCAAAAATACAAACAAATTTTTTTTTTTCATTCTTCCTCCAAAATTAATAACTATTATTTTATTGTTTTAACTATTATTTTATTATTTTCCTTAGGAGGCCCATTTTAGACCTCAAATTTCCTCTAATGTTTTCCCTCCGATCAACTAGGAGGGTTAACCTCTATGACTTTACATGACTTCATTACATTAATGATTCTCCTTATAGGAACATCGAGGACTAATGAAATACAATATACAAGTGAATACATTCCGAAATTACAAATACATCAACAATCCATTAGTGTTTTTCACAACCAAATTATATTTCCAAAGGAATCATTTCAAAGGTTGTAAATAAACATGGTACAATTTGCACCACTATATGGTAAAAAAATTGGAGTTTTAATCTAGAAAATACTTGTCCATTGTGAGTAATGTTGTTTATCACAAGTATCTCTAAAGATGGCATTAAAACTACGTTTTTGACCTTAATGATGCTACTTTAGATGAGATAATAGAAAAAATATTAAAGGGACTTGATGTTAAATGTTTGAAACCGTTTGAAGCATATCATGTGCAGATGGTTTATTCACCTACGGATAACGTAGATTATGTCGATATAAAAATTGTTGTCTGATAAAGCTATATTATCCCGTACACTTCCAAATTGGGAGCGCACATTTTCAAAGGAGGTCAAGCACTATATTTTGAAAAGCATTTGATGAAAGTGCATTATATTTGAAAATGAGCACTACATTTTATTGTAAAAATTATTTATATTTAAAAAAATCACTTTAGTTAATGGGTGAAGGTTTTTAGAAGATCCATCTCATGAATGAGAATTTGAAAAAAAAATATCTTGCACTACATTATCTAGCATCAAATGTCTATATTATCAAACTAAGAAAAAAATAAGAGAAATGTACTTACAATGAAGTTTGACACATTTGATGTTTGTCAAAATGCATGGTTTAAATGTTATGGAATAAAAAGAAAATTATAAGAATTATAAGAATTCATTTATAAATGGTGATTTTAGGGTCATGAATGGAAACAATGGAATGCAAAGATATACATTGAATACAATTTCAATTGTAGTAGGTATTAATAAGATTGTTGAGAAAAATTCAGATAAGTCTCCACATATAACCCATTTAGAAAGTCAAAATGGAACTAGGAAACCTATAAAATTATTCACATCTATATGTCTCATGATTATTTTCTAAAATGGATCAATATATAATTTTTCACCTACTTGGATCTTCAGGGTCAAAAGATTGGATGAATTGGCTTGAAGGGCCCATTTTATGGGCAATACTCATTTTGAAGATTTGGGTTTTGGAACCTTCAGGGCCTTTTAAGGGTATAAATAGATTTTTTTTTAGTATAACAACACATATCTAGTTCCATGTTCCATGAGGTAATTCTCCATTCTGTGACCTTTCCAAAGGTCTAATGATTGCCTCAACCGGAGTATGTATCCAAACTTTATGCCCCCCGCAATTTGACCTATCTAGTTGACCACCATGGTACCAAGTGGATTCCATGTCAAATATTATTTTTCGCACATGTGGATCTATCCACATGTATTCCTTTAAGAACACTCTAGAAGGACTAAAACCTTAATCCTATTCATGAGTTGAGGAATAGAAAAACCTTAAAATTAACCCTAGATGTCTTTCGGACTAATTTAAATATCGGGACAATAAAATAAGAAGGGGAACCATTCTTTTGATGCATTGGATTGTTCCATAATCAAGCAATAGCATGGGAGAGTATGTTAGAGAAGAACACGAGAGGCGGGAAATCCTATAGTAGCCATTTTTGTCTTAGAGTCATAATTAACACAATAGAGAGTACCATTTCCTTTGTATTTGCATTTCGATAAATAGAAAGGCATGGTCCTCATTTGTGGCTATTGTTTTCCCCATAGTGGTTTTTCCCAAGTTATATCTTGTGTTATTGTGTGGATTGTCTACTTATTTTCTCTGGTTTCTCATTCAATTCCATTTTATTCACTATTTTATGAAATCAAATTAACGGAATGAACTAAGTTGTAATATTCGTTGTGATGAATTGATTCAGTGGAATATCTATAGTATTTTATGGATAATATAGGTATCAGCACATTTTTATTTAGGTTTTGTGGGTAATCATGGGATCCAATAGTTGGTGAAAAAAAAGTATACAAACCCTTTCCATGGAAAATGAGCATGTTCAAGGAGCGTTGGATGATTATGAGCAATGATTTTCAAAAATGGAAATACAAGTCATCAATATATATCGTGACATGTCAATCCTCTTAATGGATTTGGAGATAATGTTTGGAGCTTTTTGGTATTTTGGAGGCTCTAAATCAAATTTTAGATACTAGGAGAAATCAAAAGATAAATAGAAAAGGAGAATACGAAAGAGACCAGGTGAGGTTATCTGAGTTCTAGTACCAATATTCCTTGGTAGTCTCACTTTAATATGGAAGTTAAAGTAAAAATCAATTCATATCAAGGTGATATCTATGCTTTGAAACTAAATCCTTGGTTGCAGTAGCCAGAGGTTTATTTTAGTATCCATCAAATATTCGACGATTGAAAGATCTCATTTGCATGATTGAAGTTAGAGGGCCATGCATTAACTTAGTGGTAAGTCCACATGGAAGCACTTAGGATGGAGAGTGATCCACTAATAACTATGTGGGAGGACTTTAAAATCCTCATCAATTCACAGTTCTAACGTATTAGTTATATAGAGGACCAATGGATCCATTGGAATTACTTCAAGCAAAGGTAGGGGTAGAGTGTGCAAGAATACACCATCGAGGTCAATAAGATGGATATACTATGGGTTATATCACCCAAGAACCTAAATGTAATCCTCAAGTATCTATGAAGGTTACATAGTCACATATGGAAGCAATGATGTTTTTCAATCCCAGGTCAATTGATGAATCATGTGTAAAAAAAAGTACCTAGAAAACATAGGCTAGAAGAAAGTACAACCAAGCAGTTCAAAACATAAATTGAGCCAAGATGCTAGCAAGGAGGGTAAGAAGAAGTGGAAGGTGAAGGAGAATAAGACTACATCCATGGAACATCAGTGCGAGGATTTGAAAAAACCACTGTAATTATTGTGATATTGATGGTCTCATTGAATAAAAGTGTGGGTAGATACATCTATAGTTGAATCCCAAGAACCGTAAGAAGGATGCCAAGAAGAAGAAACTTCTAGAAAAAAATTCAAACAAGGAGTGAGAAAGAATATCGAATGTATATGAAAATAATATATGTACTATACTACAAAAGGAGGTGAATCAGAGTATCCTTCACCATAAGGAAGAGAAAGAGATGATTAATCTCTTCCACATCAAGATCTAGGTCAAGAAGACGAAGAACGATGTTCTATTTGGTTCTTATTTATAGGAAAACCTCATAGAAGAGGATCAAGTACATAATCATGGATTTGAAGTATATTATCATCCCATACCCTTCCCATTAGGATGGGTAAATGAGGATGCAGAACTCAAAGTCACAAAACAATGCAAGATCGAGTTTTCCATAAGTGTATAGTATTTTTATGAAGTGGAGGTAGGCATAGTACCCGTGTATTTTTGTGGTGTGGTGTTTGGAATACCCTACATGTATATGAGGGATGTGATTTTCATGATAATATCTAACCAATTCCACTTGATAAAGGATGATAAATACTTCATCATTAACACACACAAAGTTAAATCAAAGATCTCTTTGGTAAGTGCCAACTAAATGAAAAATATGACCAATTCAAGTAGGAAGATTGTACTGATTTTCTTAAGATAGAATTGGAAAGAAGATGAAACAGTAAAAGTGAAGGTGTCCTTGCAGGGATGTACCAAAGAGAACAAACAATAGTTGGACATCATCATCATCATCTTTAGTACAAAGCTGAAGTATCAACATCTTCAATATAGAGTTGAAGTATCATCATCAACATCTTCAATATAGAGATAAAGTATTATCATCAACATATTCAGTACAGAGCTGAAGTATCATCATCAACATATTCAGTAAAGACTTGAAGTATCATCATCTACAACATGGAACTGGGGAATCATCATCTATAGCATGGAACTGGAACATCAACATTATCATGTAGTTGGAGCATCATCATCTGCAACATGGAGTTGGAGCATGACCTGTAACATGGAGCTGGAGCATTATCATCAGGTGTTGGAATATCATCAGGTGTTGGAACATCATCATATGCAACATGGAACTGAATCATCATCTACAGCATGGAACTGGGGCATCATCATCTACAGTATGGAACATCATCATCTGCATAAAAAATAATACATCACTATTATCGACAGCACAAGGTTGGCTCATCAGCATAAAGTTGGAACAACAACAACAACGACCTCGTGAGGCTGGATCATCAGCATAAATATGGAATAAAAACAACAATGACAGCATGACATTGGCTCAACAGCATAAAGCTGGAATAACAACAACAATGACAACATGAGGTTGTCTCATAAGCATAAATTTGGAATAACAACAACAATGACAACATGAGGCTGGCTCATCAGCATAAAGATGGAATAACAACAACAACATGTGACAATCATAATAACATCATAACTAACAGCTCAAGGCTAGAGTAACATCATATATGGCAGGTGTAACAACAACCAACATGATCCTTCCTTTCAGAATTATGGGATCATGGACAACACATTTGTGGTACTCAGACAATCCTTCCTTTTTGAATTACGGGATCAAATCTTTGTGGAGATACCAATACTGATCACAATACATTTTTGGTACTCAAACGATCCTTCCTGTTTTGATATTACAGGATTAAGTCTTGACAGAGCTACCAATACTGATCATGCATACATATGTGGTACTCAAATGATCCTTCCTCTTTCGGGATTACAGGATCAAGTATTTACAGAGCTACCAATACTGATCAAAGCTAACACATACATACCCAGGACGATCCTTCCTTTCGAAATTACAAGATCAAGTATACCACTAACATCCTGGACGGTCCTTCCTTTTGGAATTATAGGATCAATTCCACCATTAACATCATGGACTATCCTTCCTTTCGGAATTACAGGATCAATTCCACCACTAACATCCTAGACGATCATTCCTTTCGGAATTACAGGATCAATTCCACCACTAACATCCTAGACGATCCTTCATTTTATAATTATATGATCAAGTCCACCCATATCAGCATTTAAGACAATCCTTCCTTTCGGAATTATGGGATCAATTTTAAGGATGATTAGTCGCAACATATTGGGTTATCCTTCCTTTCGGAATTACAGGATCTAGTCCACTCAGATGAACTTTTAATATGATCGTTCCTTTCGGAATTACGGGATCAAGTCTAAGGATGATTAGTCCCAACATCTTGTACAATCCTTCCTTTCAGAATTATGGGATCCAGTCCACCCATATCAACATTTAAGATGATCATTCCTTTCGAAATTACAAGATCAAGTCTAAGGATGATTAGTCCCAACATCTTGGACAATATTTCCTTTTGAAATTGCGTGATCCAATCCACTCAGATCAAATTTTAAGATGATCCTTCCTTTCGTAATTATGGGATAAAGTCTAAGGATGATTAGTCCCAACATCTTGGATTATCCTTCCTTTCGGAATTGCGGCATCTAGTCCACTTAGATCAACTTTTAAGAAGATCCTTCCTTTCGAAATTACAGGATCAAGTCTAAGGATGATCAATCCCAACTAAGATACCTACTATGATTAGGATACCATAATATCATCAATACTATGCCCATTTTCAAGGGAATTCCTTACATACAACACCAATCTTGTCTTGGAAGTGTTCAAAATTCACATGAGACAAATACTTCGTCAACACATCTCCATCCTACTCATTTGTGCTCACATATTGGAGCTTTATGGCTCCCTTCTACACCATGTCATGAATGTAGAAGTACCGGATTTATATGTGCTTTGTCTTATCATGGAACATGGCATTCTCTGTCATCTTCATGCATCTTTGGTTATCGCATAGAATCACAGTGGCATCCATATCCAGATCAAATAGATTTGATAATATCTTCTGAAGCCATATGGCTTCACAAATGGTGGAACAAGATGCAATATATTCCGCTTCTGCAGTGCCGAGAGAAACACCGGATTGCTTCCTTCTTATCCATGAGATAATGGTTGACCCCAGATTGAAACATCCACCTAAAGTACTCTTTTTATCTGAGACACTTCCTGCCCAATCTGAATCTACATAATCATACAGTCTGAAGTCATTATCTCCAGTATAACAGAGACATGGTCTATTGTACCTTTCAAGTACCTCATCACATGCTTTGCAGCTACACGATGAACATGTGTGGTCTCAGCCAAATACGGACTGAAGATGCTCATAACAAAGCATATATATGGTCGGTTATTCGCCAGATACATCAATGAACCAATAATATATTTCTATAATGTCACATCCACTAACTCTAACGAAGCATCATCCAAGAACTTCAAATTTGTATCCATGGGTGTGGCCATGGATTTACATTCCAACATATCAAACCTTTTCAGGATTTATATTTCATACTTCCTTTGGTTAAGGAATATTTCTTCTGGGCTCTTCCATACTTCAAGACCTAAAAAAAATGGTGTATCAAGCCAAGTTCTTTTATCTCAAATTTTGCAGTAGGCCTCTTCTTTGTTTCTACTTATGAGGTTATCATCATCTGTTAGGTTCAAATAATATATCATGTCGTACCATGTCCTAGGTACTTGTCTCAAACTTCACCACATATGATTCCTATTCGTGAGGAGAGACATCTAGTATCACTCTAAGAACACCCATAAGATACTAGGGAAAATAACATTTTCCATGGATGTCTCTCAATATATCTATGAACTCTATGTTATAATCACTCCCCCTGAAGTTGAGCTTTTATGCCCCCTCTTGTAACTAAGCACTATCCTTCCTTTGCATCGGAACATTCAACACTGGAGTAACTGGTAGCCATCTTTTCTTGTTGACCTTCTGTGTATTCATTTATGTGACCTCGCAAGGTCACTAGATACCAAGATCTTGAATTCTATTTGCAAGTTCCTCTTGAACCCATGTATGAGTTTATCATCTTCAACCTTGTCACAAAGGTTGATATCTCACCCCTCTAGGTGGTCCTCAATATCATCATGTAACACTTTGTCATGGATGTCTTCTGAGCCAGTATTGTTGGTTATGGAGCCTAATCTTCTAGATCTGGAGATATTATTCAATTGTGATTGTAACCCAGGAGTATTGTACACTCATTCCACCTTCCTCGGGGTTTGGGATGTGTGTTGGCCAACAGTATTGCGGACCCATGATATTGGGTTAACCCTAGGATTTTCCCATTGCATTTCCCCTATAAAAGAAATCATTGTAAAACGACTGAGTACGGTATTGTATTGTATTGGAAGAGAGACTATGAGAACGTGAAGAGGAAGTGCAGCGGTTTTGCTGCAGGGTGTATCGCTTCATATTCTTGGACTATAATAAAAGGACTGGCAATTTCTTTGTGGACGTAGCCCATCATTTGGGTGAACCACGTTATATTTGTGTCTCTCTGTAATGTTTTAATGTGTTTTCCATCTTGTTTATTGATTTAACTGTATATCTATTATTTCTCTGCAGTCCTATTTTCTAACAATTGGTATCATAGCCAAAAGGTCTATTTGGTTGGTAAACTCACAGGAAAGAAGGGTTTCTGGTTCGAGTCGGAGCAATGGCGGAAGAAGGAAATTTTAGGGTCAAGAAATTTAACAACCAAAACTATTAGTTATGGAAGATGAAAATGGAGGACTATCTGTACTAGAAGGATTTGTACCTACCTTTGGGAGGAAAATCAAAACAGTCGATAGCTATGAAGGATGAAGAATGGGAGATTCTTGACAGAAAGGAACTGGGAACAATACGGTTGTTCATGGCTTCTTCGGTGGCCTTCAATATTTCAAAAGAAAAAACAATAGAGGGTGTGATGAGAACATTGAGTAAGCTCTACGAAAAACCCTCGGCTTCTAACAAGGTATTTTTAATGAAGTGTTAATTTAATATGAAGATGTCGAAAGGTGGATCTGTTGCTGACCATTTAAATGAGTTTAATACACTTACCAGTCAGTTAAGTTCTATAAAAGTGAACTTTAATGATGAGGTTAGGGCTCTTCTAATCTTGTGCTCATTGCTAGAAAGCTGGAATAGCTTGGTCATGGATGTAAGTAACTTTGTCCCTAGTTCATACACTCTTAAGTTTGATGATGTTGTTGGTGTTATTCTTACTAAGGAAATGCGAAGAAAAAGCATAGGTGAAACATCAGGTAATGCGTTGACCATGGAGAGCAAAGGGAGACAAAACGAGAGAGGAAGGAGCCCAGGAAATCGCGGCAAGTCTAAAAAGGGAAGATCCAAGTCCAGATTTAGAAAAATAGAGTGTTGGAACTGTGGTAAGAAAGGACATCTGAAGAAATACTGCAGAGCTCCAAAGAAAAAAGGAGACAAACAGCAAGAGACTACTCAGGAAGCGAATGTAACAGGTGATGTGTTACAAGATGCTTTGATTCTTGCATTAGATAATACTAGTGATTACTAGGTAGTAGATTCAGGGGCTTCATGTCATGCTACACCCCATAGGAAATTCTTTCATGATTATGTTCAAGGTGATTTTGGGCATGTGCTATTGGGGGATGATGAACCATGTAAAATTGTTGGAAAGGGTAAGGTACAGATTAAGTTAAATAATGGAAGTGAATGGCTGCTAAAGGATGTAAGGCACATTCCTGCTATGAAAAGAAATCTGATCTCAACAGGGAAGTTGGGAGATAGCGGCTATTTGTCTACATTTGGAGAAACGTGGTGGAAGATCACTAAAGGATCAATCGTAATTGCAAAAGGAGATAGGATAGGTATGTTATATTTATGTCCTCATAATACTAATTATTTTATCTCTGTAGCTTCCACAGAAATAGGTGCGGTGTTGTGGCATCATAGGCTTGGCCACATGAGTGAGAAGGGGATGTAGATTCTCCACTCAAGGAAGATGCTTCCTGATCTGAAGCAGGTAAGTTCGGAATTCTCTGAGAACTGTTTTTATGGAAAACAGAAGAGAGTTAGATTTCTCAGGGTGTTGGGAAACAAAAGAAGAGTGAAAAGTTAGATGTTGTCCATACAGATGTATGGGGACCAGCTCAAGTACAATCTCTTGGTGGCTCTCGTTATTATGTTACTTTTATGATGATGCAACTAGAAAAACTTGGGTTTATTGCATTAGACAAAAATCTGATGTGTTTGATACTTTTAAGAAGTGGAAATATTTGGCTAAGAATGAGACAAGAAAAAGGTTGAAATGTCTCAGATCTGATAATGGAGGCGAGTACTACAGTAAGGAGTTTGATAGTTATTGTTCACACAATGGAATTCACAGAGATAAGACAGTCCCTGGAACACCCCAAGAAAATGGTGTGTCAGAAAGGATGAACAGAACGATCATGGAGCGTGCAAGGTGTATGAGATTGCATGCAAGGTTTCCCTTACAGTTTTGGGATGATGTTGTAAACATTGTTGTTTATTTAATAAACAGAGGGCCTTCAAGCGCTTTGGATGGTGGCATTCCAGAGGAGGCATGGACAGGAAAACAGGTAAAATACTCATTTCTGAGAACTTTTGGTTGTGAAGCATTTGTCCATATTGATAAATATGATAAAACAAAGCTTGAGGCTAAATCCAATAAATGTACCTTTATTGGATACGGGGTTAGTGATTTTGGTTATCGCTTATGGGATCTTAAAAATTGCAAAATCATTAGGAGTAGAGATGTAGTATTCAATGAAAAGGTCATGTACAAAGATCAGTTGTAGGGAAAGAAAGAAGAAAAGGAAAATAGAGTACACAGTGCTTGATGAAATCAAAGAAAATGAAGTTCCAAAAGCACCAGAAAATCAAGAGCAGCAACAGGTACCTGAAACTCCCGCAACTGTAAGAAAGTCTACCAA
>LPNX010809632.1:110735-150818 GCA_001517045.1 Pseudotsuga menziesii | reverse complement strand
TAAGTCTAGTGGCGGTAGAAGATTTGCATCTTGAACAGTTAGATGTAAAAACGGCCTTTCTCCATGGGGATTTGGAGGAAGATATTTATATGCAGTAGCCATAAGGGTATGAGGTCAAAGGGAAGGAGAATTTTGTTTGCAGGTTGAAGAAGAGCTTGTATGGCCTGAAGCAAGCTCCAAGGCAGTGGTATTTAAAATTTGATAAGTTTATGACAGAACAAGGGTATGATAGATGTCATTCTGACCACTGCGTTTATTTCAAGAGGCTAGATAACGGAAGATATATTATCTTGTTATTGTATGTGGATGACATGCTTGTTGCGGGGTCTAACATGCAGGATATAAATGTGCTCAAAAGAAAACTAGCTAAATCATTTGCGATGAAGGATTTGGGTGCTACAAAGTAAACCCTTGGTATGAGAATAACAAGAGACAGGAAAAATCGCAAATTGACCTTGTCTCAAGGTGAGTACATAGAAAAGGTGTTGTAGAGGTTTAGAATGCATAATGCAAAACCAGTCAGTACACCTTTGGCCAGCCATTTCAAACTAAGCAAGGATACGTGTCCAGAGACACGGGAAGAGATAGATTACATGTCCAAGATTCCCTATTCATCAGCGGTTGGGAGCTTGATGTATGCCATGGTGTGCACAAGACCAGATATTGTATATGCAGTGGGAGTTGTGAGCAGGTATATGAATAATCCAGGTAAATAGCATTGGAAAGCAGTACAGTGGATTCTCAGGTATTTGAGAGGTACCACTTCTCATGCATTATGTTTTGGAGGTTCAAGCACTATTCTATAGGGATATGTTGATGCAGATATGGCTGGTGATAAAGACAGCAGGAGGAGCACCACAGGGTATGTGTTTACTGTAGGTGGAACAACAGTAAGTCAGATTTAAAAACTGCAATAGGTTGTTGCACTTTCAACAACAGAAGTAGAGTATGTTACTGCTATAAAGGCTAGTAAGGAGATGATTTGGTTGCAGAGGTTCATGGAAGAATTGGGTAAGAAGCAGGAGAATAGTAGGTTATACAGTGACATCCAGAGTGCCATTCATCTTGCAAAGAACTCAGCCTTTCATTCGAGGACTAAACATATACAACTCAAGTACCACTTCATAAGATTTGTTCTAGATGAAGAACTGTTAAAACTGGAAAAGATTCACACTAGCCAGAATTCTGCAGGCATGTTGACAAAGGGAGTAACCAGAGAGAAACTGAGTTCCTACTCGGTTTCTGTTGGCCTTCAAGCATGAAGGTGAAAAGAATAAATTTGCCAAGTCCAAGGTCTAGAGCATAGTCCAGCAAGTGCAGTAGCAATGGAGTTGTTGTGATCAGTCTCCAAGTGGGAGATTGTTGGTTGTGGAGCCTAATCTTCTAGATCCAGAGATAGTATTTAGTTGTGATTGTAACCTAGGAGTACTATACACTCATTCCCCCTGCCTTGGGGTTCGAGGCAGTGCCCCAAAAAAGGGGTTTCAGGGGCAATGCCATCGAGACAAAGGGGTTCGGGGGCAGCGCCCCCAAGACATGGGGGTTCGGGGACAACGCCCCTGCGAAACAGGGGTTCGAGGGCAGAGCCCCCGAGAATTTTTTTTTGGATGTGTGTTGGCCAACAGTATTGCGGACCCATGGTATTGGGTTAACCCTAGAATTTTCCCATTGTATTTCCCCTATAAAAGAAAGCATTGTAAAATGACTAAGTATGGTATTGTATTGTATTGGAAGAGAGGATGTGAGAGCGTGAAGAGGAAGTGCATCGGTTTTGCTGTAGGGTGTATCCCTTCATCTTTCTGGACTGTAATAAAAGGACTGGCAATTTCTTTGTGGACTGGTTTTGCTGTAGGGTGTATCCCATCGTTTGGGTGAACCATGTTATATCTGTGTCTCTCTGTAATGTTTTAATGTGTTTTGTATCTTGTTTATTGATTTAACTGTATATCTATTATTGCTCTGAGGTCCTGTTTTCTAACAAGTACAAATCCTTCTTCAATCTACACATGTGGTTCTCTGTTCAAAGAGTCCCTGCAAGTTGCTCGATATACACTTCTTCTTCGATTACACTATCAAGTTTGTTTGGTCACTAGAGAAACATCTCATCATATTCGACTCTCTATATCTTGAGAGAAACATCGCTTTGCACATCATCACTTGTTCTTCAAAACAAGTGTTTTCATTCTTCTCTTGTAAATGATTGTACACGACCCTTCCTACAAGTCAAATTTAGTTGCATGATTAGATACACTTCATAGTTTCAAAAACCTGACAAAGACATAGGGATTGAAGACCTCATCCATGATACACAATAATCCAAATCCACATATTAAAAAAAACATGTATAAAAGATAAATAGAAACATCATATACCAATAGAATATATTAAAAAAATTGAATATTTTTTTTATTATGGAATATTTTAAATATAATACTATCATAGTTATTATGGTTAACTATATGTTGTCATCACTATTTAGGATAGGACAAATAAATATATTTAACTTAAATAATCATAAAAAATAATGTCATTTTTTAAAATATGATTTTTTTTTAAAGTCAATGTTAATAATATTTTTTTTAATATGAAATCCATTTTTAACCTCAAAATTTCTATTCTGTAAAAATATCCTCTACATATTATGCCAATTGTACATTTTGAAATCAGAAAAACCTTGAAAACAACATGGTACGACTATATCAACCATGACATTATAAAAGATTACTTTGAAAAGACTTTAACTAAATATAAAAACAACCATCACATTATAAAAGATAACTTTGAAAGGACTTTAACTAAATATAAAAATGAGATAGAATTGAGAAGTCCAAGATTTGAATCCATGTGAAGGATTTATAGTTGAATGAGTTCTTTATTTAGGACACTAAGACTTGGTTGTCGTACATGGTAACCACATTCTTAACGAAATCCCTTCTCTCAACTACTAGTATTTAATTCAATCATCATGGATATACTCTAATAATGAATAGAGTATAAGAATATTTGATTACTAATAAATTGATTATATGATAATAATAATAAAATCTAAACATTATATTAGATTTCCCTTGGTTTATGAATTTTGTTATCACACATATAGTAGTTGGAGTTACCTTGTTGCAATAGACCATATTTTGTCCCAGTTCAATACCATTCTTTTACATTGGTGAACAACGTACCTGAGGTCTTCAGTGGCAAAGTCTTCTCTCAAGCTAGTCAAATCCTACATAGTAGTAGCAGTATCCCATGTCATAACTTAGCCTTGCATTACCCATTGAGATGGACTTGGTTTAGTCATGGTTGGCTCAGTAGAGTAGCAGAGCAGGTCGCTGGTACATTTCCCTTTCCCCATGAATAGTCAGAGGTGGTTTCATGATTATCATCAGAGACAATTTTATGGCTGAGCAAGTTTGCATGTGTATTTGGGTGGTATTTATTGTCTTTCTTGCTCATATTATTAGCTTTGACTAAACATGGTGACTAACAATGGTGGTTGTGCATTATTGGCTCTTATCGTGACTTGTTACTTTAGTGAATGTATGATCCTGAATGGTAGGACCGTTTTATATGCTCACTAGTTGTCTACCTTATGCAAACTTAGCCTAACCTTTTCTATGTATGAAACCACCTTTTCACTTTTTCCCATCCACTCATTCCTTCCATCTTTGAATCTTGACCTTTGGCTTGGACCTGGACTTGTCAGATCAAATACTCTCCCCCACTTACACCTCTACATTGGATAGACTCCATGTTTCTTTTATGTCTCAGCTCTTGAGTGTGTGTCCCGGATCCTTCCCTTCTGCTTGTATGATTCCTGGTGTGTAACACCCCGGTTTTGACCCCATTGCATTTAAATAAATGATGTAAATAATCATGGTGTGGAGCTAGGAAAAATCCCCACCATCGATTTAGTATTTATGTTTTGGCGATTAAGATTGGGGCGATGGTATTTTGTGCTAGCCAACACATTATTATTTTGGACATCATGTTAAATTTGCACTTTTAATTAAAAACCTACAACCAGCTATGTCAACACAACAAAATGAGACGGGGGCATGATTTTTCCTAAGGGTAAGGGGGGGGATTGGAAGAGTGGGAAGAAATTCGAATTGGGCAGAGCACCACTTCGGGAAAAACGTTTTTTAAATTTTCTTAGGGAAGAAAACACCAAAAAAGTCGACCTTTCCCTCACACTTGGGCATTTCACCTTCCCCTCACGATTTGGAATGGAAAAACGTTTTTGGAAACCCAATTGGGCATTCACGCAGCAGCAAGCAAGCAAAAATGATTCTGAGTCTTTCCTTTTCACTATTTTTTTCCAAGCAAAAACCAATCGGATCTAAGTCTAGATCCTTCACGTTTTTGTTCTTCCTGTGTGGAGCAGTCTCCTTTCATGATTTTGTTTTTTTTCTTGTGCCGAGTCTTTCCCTTTCATGTTTTCTCTAGTCTGCTAGTCGTTTTCCAGAACCGGATTTCCCATAATTCTATTTTGTGTCTTTGATTTGAATAACCAGCAAACGTTTTCGTTTTGCTACTTTGCAGCAGTCGTTTTGGCACCGGCAATGCTCAGAAATTCGTAATTAATGTGTGTATGTGTAATTACTTGGCTTCTACTTACATTTCGATAAATCCTAGGACTGAGATCATTGTGTGTGCATCCTTTCTTTGGCATCTACATTGATTGAAGGAATGGAAATGGAGTCTAAACTTGCTCGATAAACCTAGTGTGTGAAAGAACCTCACAGACCAATCTCGAAGGCTTGTTTTCTTCTTTGCATGCCCTGAATAGCACTAGAAGGGAAGGCATGGCCTGAGGGACTATGTAGCATAGAAGGGATTGCTTCCTTGTGTTGGGTGTGTAATTGTTTATAAATCAGGCTAGATCCAGTGTGGGTGTTCATAGCTCTGGGGATGAGCTCACTAGATTAGCAGTCAACCTTTCTACCTCCTTGGAAGCCTGATAAACCAATATGTTCACTTGGATGTGTCTCATGTGAATTTGGCTAAGTGTAAATCACTTCCTTTGTAAGTCTGATAAACCCAACTATGTTGGATTGAATGAATTTTATTGTATCCTTGGCTATGGGTGAAGTCTGCTAGTGTTCCTTATTCCTTGAGGAAAATCATACCCAACTCGGGGGTGGCAATGCTGCTGAGAGACTAAATAGCGCACTGGCCTATGGTTGGGTGGAATGTTGCAGCGACATAGTTGGTTGCAGGACAAGCTTCTTTCAAGATAAGTATTCTCTTGTTTATTTAAGCTCTGCAACTGTATTTTCTTATGAATTATTATGAAATTATCATGAACATGTTGAATGAATGAGTTTTCTTTCGCTGTATATTGCATTATGCATCTGTTTATACTTATGAATGTTTTATTTCAATGCATTATTATATCATGTTTATGGGGGCTTAGATTTTCCGGGTTGAGAGATGTTCGTCACGTTCTCTCCACCAAGTAGAACGGTTGGGGAAGTGACATAGTGGATTGGATGTGTATCTTGTCACCAGATTGTCTTCCTTTAGTTTTTGAAACAAATTATCCTTTCATCATTACAGACATTACTATGATTCATGTTATATCTAAATGAACAGCAAGCCAAAACGCTAAGGAAACTCGATGAAAGTACCCATAATGAAACCTACAAATAGTTGTGCTTTTAAGCACATGTAAAATAACAAGAGGGTCATAAATGAAACGCTAAGGCCAAATAAAAGAAGATGTGGAACAAATGCTATATCTAAATTATTGTTGACCATGTCTTGTAATGATTATCCTCACATAACCCAAAAGGGCGTGGATGTGGGATGGAGTAAGGGACTACTAATTCTAAGAGTCCCCTACTTTAGAGCGAATTTGGGATCTAAAATGGGCCTTATAATAAAACAAGCCACCTTGTAAGAAATAGATCCAATAGAAACAATAGAATTTTAAGAAAAGAGTTAACATAATGGTTGACATGGCATATTTGACATTAAAAAAAATACTTTTTTAATTCATATTTTCAACATATCTCCTTGTCGCTTTACTCAAATTTTAAATGGGAGCACTCATTGGATGTGAAATTTTAATTCCACATCCAATGAGTACCCACACATCATACTTTTGATGGACAATGTTACCCCAAAAACAAGAAATACCTAAAAAAACGTAATGATGATCACATTTTTCAGTTATTTATTGTTTTCGAGGCAGCGATGTCCATCGAAAGTATGCAGTGTGGGTATTCATTGGATGCATAATTTAATTATGCATCAAACAAGTGCTCCTGCTTAAAATTTGAGTAAAACGACATGGAGATATGTTGAAAATATGAACAAAAAGTGGTTTTTTTCTCTTTCCCTCAAAAATTCATAAATATTATTTTATTCGTTTAATTATTATTTTGTTATTTTCCTTAGGAGGCTCATTTTAGACCTCAAAGTTTGTCTAATGGAACGTAGTTTTAAAGTTACAGTTGGTTGCGCACTCAACACAATGTTTGTAGAAAATATCATCATGGAGTTTGAATTAGGCTTGGATGTGAGTTAAAGGAAACTAGTCAAAGTATATTGGAAACCTTCTAAGAACTTTACCCATATGTGAGACACCCCCATTTCCTAGTGTCATCTATCCTGCACATGTTTGAGTAGATTCTTATTTCCCCTTTATTTGAGAGATCACTACGTTAAGTTCAAATAAGTCAACTTCCTTATCCTACCCTTGTTTTATCCACTTCACCCATCATAGTAATCCAATTAAGTTTGCAAGTGAGCATATACAAAGGGCTTCATGAAATATCATGTATCTTACTCTAACAAGTTATATGTTATTGCTTGATTTATCACCATTTCCATGTTGCTAATGTGGTAGTTGGCTAGTAATATGAATAAGAAAACATCATTCATCTGTTGTGCACACATGATTGATCAGATTTCAGTCTATTCATTATATTGGTTATGTTTTGCTTAGTCAAACTAAATTTGACTTAGCCAACATAAGTCCTGAGGCAGATGTGACTACAATGGTTCAAGATTATTCATCTGTTACCTATGTGTATCAAATATACAATTTTCATACTTTGTTTAATGATTATTGATCATGATTCAGGATTATTGTGATTTATTACTATTATTATTATTATTATGACCATATTTTATCATTGGACATTATGTTCGCTTCCATAGGCATATCTAGATGGATTTATGGGTTATTTGTAGTCACTACTAGTGGAATTGAGGTCTTTGATTCCACTAGAACACGCAATTTATGATTTTGGGAAAGGGAAGTGAAGTTATGAGTGATTTTATCCTCCGACAAAGAGAATTGACATTTTTTATTCATTAAAAAGTGACTCCACAAAAATCAACTTGGTTTCGTGGCTAGGAAATGATGTGCGATGGTATATTATGATGCAAAAAAGCTATATGGACCATTTTGCATGTTTATATCTCAACAAGGGGGTCATCATTATTTTTTTCCATCATCTAGAGAGGACATCCTCCATGGGGACACACTTCTTCATGGAATTGATGTATTATCGTGTTATTACCTTATGTAATTGTACTAGGGGGGGACTTAGAATGATTTAAGCACCTAAGTCACCCCCTCATCATGTTCTTACATGTGATATCTTTTATTATGTTGTTTCACCTTAGCTTGGGTGCAAAATGAAAAGGTGTGCCCCCCTTCTTGAGATTGATCTATGCATCAATAAAAATTAGAGCTCCACCATTGATGATAATATAATCTCAACCATTGGATTAAGTTACTTATGATGTGGACATTACTCTTCTCCTACTTAAGAGAGACGATTCCACCATTGTAAAGGGAATTTTGGCTCTTGGATATTGGAACAGAAAAAATACATTCTTTGGAAAAACTTGAGATTCTTGTGTGCAATGCTTTTTTATTTGTGATTGCATAATCTTACATTGTGAACGCTTGTGAATTTATCGTGGTTTTCATTGACATACAATAGTTGTGGTTGTTTTGTGGTAAGGTAACGATTTTAAGAGGGGCACAATTGTGAAGGTGTAGCTCTTCTCTCCACTTCATTATTTCTTCAGGGAGTTTCTCTTATGATTTTTTTCAAGTGATATGCTTTCTTAATTTGTCATAATCTCATTTATTTTTTGAATGGAAAATTTATCCATTGTTTGCTTGTCCTAGAGAGAGGGGCGCAATGGCAACAATGGGTGTTTTTGTTGAAGGAAATATAATCAGTGGATCTTCATTAAGATGATCATTACTTTGTAAGAGTGTCAAAATATTGGAATTCTCCAAGTTTCCAAGTACAATCTTAAATGCTTTCTCTTATTTTGATTTTCATTGCATCGGTCGCTTAATAAAACCCTCATTATAGTAACTTTAAAATTTTATCGGGGTCACACTTCTTGAAATTTTGACAAATCCTTTCTTGTTATTATTCTTTATCCCTATTCCACAATAGAATCCTTTAGATTTCATATTCTAGGACTCCATCTTCCCTGTAGCTAAAGAACTAGTCAATAGGAATTCTTCCCTACATGGGTTATTTTATCATTTTTCTTGTTTTTTGATCCTCAGCTTGTTTTTGGATTTATATATTGTCATAATCATCATCAAGAAATCCATATCAAGGTGTTAGAAACTCTCAATTAATAGTATAGCTTGTATTTTGGGGCATTTCTCATTTATCATACATACACCTAACAACTTCAATCATACATACACCCTGACTATCATACATACACCTTGACTATCATACACCTAACAACTTCAATCTGGATCAGTATAATTGATTTATACAGTGAGAAAATATCTACTTGGGTTTATAATCATGTTATTTAGACCTTATTGTGTTCCCTAGTCCTCTCTTAATATCCATTTCAAAGATCTAGGGTTTGTAATTCAAATCACTCTAGTTCCATATTTCTTACCTTGTTTGAGTGTCTTAACCTTCTACTAGTCTACATATGTTAGCAAGGGTCTCCCCATTTGCTACATAATAGCATAAAGTGATAAGAATCTCTTTCGATGTGAAACCCATCTTATCCAAGCGGTGATTGGGCATCTTGAAGTGTCATTAGTTTAGTTTCTCTTCCTTTACCATCTCGAATGATATATATTTTAATGGTAGCTACAAATTAGGTGATAACAAGTTCATATGTATTTATAGCTAGATGTGTGTACAACCAAATTTAATCCCTATATGAGACCTTCCTATGATATCATAAGATAAACCACAAGCTTGTGTTGATGTAGGTTTGTGGTTCATATCCACAACTTTAAGCCTTATTTCCATTCCTTGCAAATTCAACCAAACTAATTTTCTTTTATATCTATAAAAGATCCTCTTTCATTGTTCAAACTAAAACTCATTTGAATTTTGTGTGGTATTCTACCATGTGGTATTTATTTTAACTCTTCTACCAAATACCCCTTCTTATAGTCCTTC
This sequence comes from Pseudotsuga menziesii, assembly GCA_001517045.1. NCBI lineage: Eukaryota > Viridiplantae > Streptophyta > Pinopsida > Pinales > Pinaceae > Pseudotsuga > Pseudotsuga menziesii. The sequence continues at coordinate 141,399 of LPNX010809632.1, read as the reverse complement.
ATTAGCCTCATTAAATATTTGATTCTCTCATTATCCTCATTGTCTTCGTCCACAACATTTAGACTAGTAATGATTCATTATTTTTGTGAGTGGTTATAAGCTTCCAAATACTATTGTTTCTTCACTATATTAAGAACTCAACACACATTGATGTATTCACCTCCATCTTCTTTCAAAACTTCAATGATTAAGGCTCCCTTGAAACACATCTAAAGTTGTCCAATACATGCTCTAGATTCACCAATGTGATTTGTCAATGATGGTGTATCTCAATGTCCCCACGTCAAAGTATAGATTTCATCCCATATTTAATTGCCATCTTGCAGAAACTTGAACCCTTTCTAAAGTCATGGATGATTAGTGCATTTATTAAATGCCATAAGGGATGTAATTGCATCTACCATTCACATTTCTTCATGTTTCTCATAATTTTCCTACCCAATGCTCACCACTGTACTCAATCATGGAAATATCACATTATAATGGTAGGTTGGATTTTCTTTTCCATTACCACAAAACATAAATCATTGCCTTCAAAGATTCATTATTCCTTATTTAGACTACAATCTTAACTTCTTATATTTTGTTGCATTTTTTTCCACTTAATAGTAGTAATTGGAAAGATTGATTATGTCAATCTCTCTATTAGCCTCCATGCCACTGCACTTGCAAATAAAACTTTAATCATTTTTTCTGTGATTTGGCTTGCAATATCACAATTTGTAATACCAAAATTTTGAAAGTCACTAAATATATTTATAAAAATATATGATCTTATTACCATGTAAATTTTTATGGTGTTTAGAAACCCATGTCAATTTACCAACACTATGAATTGGTCTCAATGGCTTTAAGTATTTTCCAAGAAAAACTCCCACACAAATATTGAGAAGGATTTATATTTTGCAAGAAAACTTCCCACTCAATTCTTGAAAAAAAGGGTTCATGTATTGTCTCTATACATCAAAACTGATATGTTGTTGGTAAAGAAAACCCCCATGTAATTGTCCCATATCTAAATCCTCTAAATTTATTCATGTGTTTCAAATATTAGTAACACTACAAGTATAAGTGCTTACCCACTAACCACTCACCAAATTTCATTTTGCAACCCCGCAACCTCTCTCCAATCGTGCCAATTTCTTCTAGCATTCTTATTCCTTGTGTGTATTCCTTGAATAGCCATGAGATGTACAAGATAGATTATTCAACCTCCTTATTCCAAAGGACCTCACATATCCTTGGATGGTCCAAGAGTTGCTTCCAACCTCTTATAGAATGCACTTGTCACCAATTGCTACCAACTCTTAATGTTCACTAGATATGCTATAGAATATTCAACAAGTCATCTCCCCAAATAAAATTCTCCATTTTTTCACTTCAAATTTTTAACAGAGTGTAGGATTTTCTCAACTTCCCATTTTGCATCTTGACCAGCCAGTACTTAAAAAACTTAATTATTGGTAGCTCACATCCATTCAACTTATACACTATGCAACCTAAACATTGTATATTTGTACTTCATAACTTCAAACTACATAATTTCACACCTTAGAGCTTCGTGACACAAAACATGACAGTCCACAACATAACGCTACAACTTCAAGTTGTGCAAATTTAGAAATTACTATGAAATCACAATCATATACATTTCCAAACTCGTCACCACAATGGGTTTCGCCAATAATGGATGGGAAAGCATAAATTGATCCTGGACCATTGTAAGATGATTCTTACGATGTGGACCTACAGTGTAGTCTAATTTCCAAGTTGCTAATATACAAAAACATAGGAGTAGAGAGGATACAAACCTTAAGAATACACGACTTAAAAATTATACATCAAAACGCTTACTGTTAAAGTATTGTAACTTCGAAGATATTCTATTGTACTTTTGTTGTAATCTCCATCGGAGATATCATTCCATCATTCGTAGATGTCCTTGATGTAATTAGTCATGTAAAAGTCATGAGGTAAAACCTCCATTGTAATTCCAGGCAATAGTACCCACAAAAGTAATATATAAAATGTATTTTGAGTCTCCCAAGATAGGTCAAACCTAATTAGGGAATCCGGCCGACCTAGTTATTTATTTGAGGCACTCACATAATGAATATAAATAGGTGAGGTGCCTCTCTCATTCTTACACATCTCACACTCAATTATTGCACCTGAGAGAAAGAGAAAGGGTCTAATATGGAAGATGAGAAACTATTCTTGTTGCTATATTTTTACATTGTACTTGGTCAAATTCTATACTGAGGAAGGTTTGTGGGGTTTTCTCCCTTGTGGTTTCCCCGAGGAAAATATTTGCATTCTCTTGTGTTGTTGTACTTGTCTTTCTTTCAGTGATCCTTTGCTTATGGTTATGATGTTATGCTGATAAATGTTTTAGATATTGTATAACCGTTAAAAAATATAACATGGTATCATAGCCACCCTGAAATAAGTCTTTGTACAGCCCAAACATTGCTACAACTACAGCTACTGAAGATTAGGGTTTCATGCATGAATACCCTAGAAGACAAAAACTAGTCATGTTGGGAATTTCTCAATAACTCGATATTGGAGAAGGATCAAGAGTTGAAACTTTGACATGTCGAAGATAAAATCTTTCAGTACCCTGTGTAAAAGTTTCAGCCTCGGATTTACTATAATCTAGGAGATATGATTCCTCCAACTCGGGTTTTATCCTCTCACATATTTCAGACTTAAACATGCAACCTAAGGAGAATTTCTATATCTCGAGCTAGGAAGGTCCAAATGAAATTTAGAAAGATTTTGCATATAGGGTAGGGACTTTAGTTTCCATGATAAAATTTTCATACCCCAAAGAGAAACAATGACACGTGGTAGTCCATACAAGTTAGCTATGTTGAATAGTCCTTAAATAAATCACCTTGGGAATCATTGCATAAGTCCCACCTGCTGAATCCATTTCTGCTCTAACCTGTGGGGTTGGAATGAAGATAGAACAGGATACCTCAGAACGAAGTTTCAGACCTTGAAGAGTAGAAAATTTGGAGCTATAGTAGAAACAAGATCGGTCAATTCTACAAACGAAACTGGAGAAAAATTAGGGCATCAGGTTTCAGGCACTTCCCTCCACCAATCAGTTGAAGAAGGAGGACTATCAAACTCACCCTATGAGGTTTCATATTTCTATGTAAGAAGTTTCTCATTTTGCGGACTTTTAATTTTTGACCTAAGACTCTTGCCGGGGAAAACTAGGGCATCAGATATTTTACAGTTATGTCCACAATTTTGGGAAAATGAGTATGTTTCTCAGCTATCCTTGAGGAGGCACATCTTTCTATCCAATTAGATATGAAATATACCCAAGTTGAAAAATTAGGGTTTACCTTAGGTTCACCAAAAGCAATCTTCCAGAAGAGCCTTCAAGCAAGCATCAACTTGAAGCAATCTCACTCGTACGTTCTACCCTCTCTATTTCCATTTGAGGTTCTCATTTTTCATCATGATTACAAACAGTACCAAGCTTGAGGACAATATTGAAAGAGTCGAGAACTTATAAGCATGGAATTATAGAGTGCTTCTCATACTTGAAGAAGCATGACATGGAGAACTATGTCAAAGAAGAAGCTGCAGATCCAGACGGAGATGAAATCGAAGAAAAGAAAATGAAGGACCTAGTCAAAACAAAGATGAGTATTTACATCTCCATTGGATCTCACATGTATCATCCTTGAAGAATCCCAAGGATATGTTCGATGCAATGAACAACTTGTACGAAGATGACCGTGAGAACTCAACTCAAGGATGTGAAGGTGCAAGGTTAGAAAACATTCAATGTTACTTCACAAGGATATCCCAGCTCAAGGAGAAATTAGAAGCCATTGAAGACAATGTCAGAGAATCAGAAGCATAGATTACAACCTTGAATGGGATTCCAATTTCAGTCGAGGGAGTTGTTCTAGAAGGAAGATAACCTATGGAAGAATGCATGTAAGAAGAAGATTGATTGATGGAAAAAGAAGAAGATATGGATGAATCCTAACAACTCATGCCAAGCAGAGAAAGAAAAAAGAACATTGTCACAAAGAATAGGACATTTCACAACTCAATAGTTCAGTTGTGATAAGAAAGGACACTTTGCGAAAGAATGTCCCAAGAAGGAAGAATGGAAAGAAGATATGATCTAGAAGTACAATTCAGTCATACAGAATGATGTTTGGGACTGAGTTCGATACTTGAAGGGAATTTTTGTAAAGACTTCCAACTAGATCTACAAGATCAAGTATACATCAGATCGAAGTATCCAAAGATACAAAGCGAGGTTCATAGTTTCTATCAGAAAGAGAGAGTCGATTATTGCAAGACACTTCCCTAGGAGCTAGACACACCTCTTTAGTGGAGGATATTACACTAGACAGTTGGTGTAATCAAAGTACAAGAATAGAACAAGCAACCCATATGGTTTCAGACTCTTTACAGAGAACCACCTATGCACAAAAGGATTTGTACAAGCTCAGTAGGAACCTGTGGGATAGCACATACAGTTACATGAGGAGCTTGAGGATCAACTAGAGGGATGGAAATAACAATATGTGCAACAAGGTTGAATATAGAATCCTATAAAGGACGAGAAGCTCATAGATGGGTGCAAGTGAAAACTTACAAAAAAGTCCGAGATGGAGGATCTTGATATCTATTGACCTCAACAAGTGACATAGATGGACACAAAGAAGACAAGTAGCAGAGGAGGCTACCTGTCACTCCAATGTCTTAATGCAGATGCAAATTGGTACTCCACCTCAAAGGGAGTGACTACGGTAGATCTCAAAGTTTGAGAATATTAACATGATTCTTGGGATTAGAGGTATGATGAAATCTAGAGAATATTTTCCTCATCCAAGTAAAATATGCAAAGAAAATGGTGTGGTACCTAAAGGGTACTGCAGAGATATGATTAAGTTGGTAGTACTACGAACAGAAAGATCACTCCAACATATTGCAGAAAGCAGAGTGTTTCTCTCGGTGCAACCAGGGATGAATATATTGCAGCTGAGAAGAAAGCAAGTAAAGATTCCTCAAGTAATGAGGAATATGATCCAGAAGAATTGTGAATATGAATATTATAATCTTATCCATTTCATCATTGGATAAGAAGGGATGCATTGGTAGGACACACAGACACATGTGATCTTTGGTGTAAGAATACTTGCTCAGTATTTTCTATCATGAGAAAGATAGGAACAGGTCCTCAGAATCAGACGATGAAGTTTAACACATTAGTAGAGACTCCAATAATTCAATAAGACATAGATCAATATGGAGTCTACCAAACAAACAAAAGATAAGTAATTGAATTGCCATTTCCTATATATATAGTTGTTCAATATGTGTACATAGATATGTTTCTAGATTCAGGAAATGTATTATGCATATTAGAATATTTGTAGTTTACTACTAATATGCAGGTGATGGGTAAGTGGCTTATGTTGTTGTACAACATTCCATTTCTACTTATCTAGAATGAAACCTCCTTGCTGACATAATGTCTTGGAAATATGGAAGGCATCTATAAAGTTATTGTATGTATACGGGATATAGATGATTTTTGCATTAGCAAAAATAGTTGCATTATTATATGACATATATCTATATGCATAAGAATTTGTTATGAAATGTTTTTAATCATACAACTGTATTTGACTTGTACGAAGGATTGTATGCAGTCACCTACAAAAGAAAAAATGATGAAGATACGAATGTATGATATAGTTGTGGATGTACAAGAAAAGAATGATGCAGTTACAGATGCACAAAAGAAGAATGATGCAAGTTGTGAATGTACGATGCAGTTGCAGATGTACAAGAAGAGAATGTTAAAGAACAAGTTGAAGGGATCTGTAAAGCTCAAGTACGTTCATATAGAGAAATAAGTAGAAGATGTGTTGACTAAACTTTGTCTCGGGTAAAATTTGAATATTTTCAAGAAAAGTTGGCTATAGTCCAAAAGGACCTCTCTTCAAAGAGGGAGTGATGGTAAATGGAATAAGGATGAAGTGGTAGTAGATCATTCAGACTAGGCCTATTGATCCTAGGGAGATTAGTATGTCTAGCTAGATCAGTTTAACCCAAGTGGGTTTGTAATCCTAGACAAGGCTTTTTGGTCCCCAGGAAAATCCATCTGTCTAACTAGGCTTGTTGGCTCGAAAGGGTTAGTAAGTTAGACAAAATTCCCAGAGGATCTACTAGAGAACTCACCATGATACTGCTTTGAGATAGTTAGAGGACAAGAAGTGCTTGGAATATCTGGCCAGGCTTGTTTACCTAGAAGGGTTAGTAAGCGAAACAAGGCTTGTTTAGTCTCCAAGGAGATCAATCTGTCTGATAAGGCTTGTCGGCCCAAAAGGGTTAGTAAGTTAGATAATATGTTGTTGTAAGTGGTTTCAGTATTGTTATATTGATGATTGTTGAGATGATTGCTTCAGTATTTTTATACTGATGATTGTTGAGATGATTGCTTCAGTATTGGTATACTGATGATTGTTGGGATAGCTTCAGTATTGTTATATTGATGATTAGTGAGCTGATTGCTGAGATAGTTTTAGTATTGTTATACTAATGATTGTTGAGATGATTACTGAGATAGTTTCAGTATTGTTATACTGATGATTGTTGCGATGATTGCTGAGATAGTTTCAATATTCCTATACTGATGTAGTAGGTTTAGTATTTTCATACTGATGTTGTTGAGATGAGTGTTGCTATAGTTTCAATATTCCCATAATGATATAACAGATTCGGTATTTTCATATTGATATTGATGTGGCAAGTTCAGTGTTTTCATACTAATATTGATGTGGCAAGCTCATTATTTTCATATTGATGATGATGTGGAAAGTTCAGTATTTTCATACTGATGTTGATGTGGCAAGTTCAGTATTTACGTACTGATGTTGATGTGGTAGGTTCAGTATGTTTATATCGATGTTGATAAGACAATTTCAGTATTTCTAAGTTGATGATGTATTTTCATTATTTCTATATTGATATTGATGATGATGTTGCTTCAGCATTTGTATATTGATGTTGATAATGTGGTTGTGGTCCCAACACCTTGTGTTGATGATGTTGATATAGTTGTGGTACCAACACCCTGTGTTGATAATGTTGATGTGGTTGAAGTCACAACACTTTGTGTTGATGATGGTGTTGTTGTTTCAATATTTTTATGTTGATGCAGATGATGATGTTTCAATATTTACATATTGATGATGCAGATGATGATGTTTCAGTATTTACATACTAATGTTGCAGATGATGCTTTAGTATTCACATACTGATGTTGAAGAAGAAGATTCAGTATTCGCATACTAATGTAGTAGAACCATATTCAATATTCACATACTGATGTTACAGAAGAAGGTTCAGAAGATAATTCAATATTCGCATACTGATGTGGCAGAAGTAGATTCAGTATTCACATACTGATGTTACAAAAGAAGGTTCAGTATTCAGAAGATGATTCAGTATTCACATATTGATGTGGCAGAAGATGATTCGGTGTCCACATACTGATATTAGAGAAGATGATTTAGTATCCACATATTGATATTGTACAAGATAATATATTATCCAGAAGATGATCCAGTACTCACAGAAGATTATTTAGTATCAACATACGAATGTTGTGAAAGATGATCCAGTACACATAGATGATCAAGTATTTACATATTGAGGTTGTAGAAGATGATCCAGTATTTTCATACTGAGATTGATGAGGAAGATGCATGATGTTTTTCCAAAACTTCCTATGACATATAGAGATTCACCAGTCAGTTTTACAGTTGTGATTATGGTTGTTCTTGATTGAGAATACCTTCCTAGTTAAGAGGGAGCGTAAAAGTATTGTAACTTCAAAGATATTATATTGTACTTTTGTTGTATTATCCTTCGGAGATATCATTCCTCCATTCATAGATGTCCTTGATGTAATTGGTCATGTAAAAGTCATGAGGTAAAACCAATGTTGTAAGTCAGGGCAATAGTACCCACAAAAGTAATATATAAAATGTATTTTGAGTCTCCCAAGGTAGGTCGACCCTAATTAGGGAACCTGACCGACCTAGTTAGTTATTTGAGTCACTCACCTAATGAATATAAATAGGTGAGGCACCTCTCTCATTCTTACACATCTCACTCTCAATTATTCCACTGGAGAGAGAGAGAGAGTCTACTATGGAAGATGAGCAACTATTCTTTTTGCTAGGGTTTTACAGTGTACTTGGTCGAATTCTATACTGAGGAATTTTTTTGGGGTTTTCTCTCTCGTGGTTTCCTCAAGGAAAATCTTTGTGTTCTCTTGTGTTGGTGTACTTGTCTTTATTTCACTAATCATTTGCTTATGGTTATGATGTTATGATGCTAAATGTTTTAGATATTGTACAACCATTAAAAAATATAACACTTTGCAACCTAAAACATTGTATCTGTGTACTTCACCTCCTTATTCAACCTCCTTATTTTAAAGAATCTCGCATATCCTTGGATGGTCTAAGAGTTGCTTCCAACCTCTTATAGAATGCACTTGTCACCAATTGGTACCAACTATTAATGTTCACTAGATATTCTATAGAATATTCAATAGGCCATCTCCCCAAACAACATTCTCCATTTGTTCGCTTCAAATTTTTACCAAGAGTGTATGCTTTGACCAACTTCCCATTTTGCATCTTGGCCAGCCAGTACTTGAAAAACTTTATTATTGGTAGCTCACAACCAGTCAACTTGTACACTTTGCAACCTAAAACATTGTATCTTTGTATTTCACAACTTCAAACTACATAATTTCACACCTTAGAGATCTGTGCTGCAAAACATGACAGTCCACAACATAACTCTACAACTTCAAGTTGTGCAACTTTAGAAATTGCTATGAAATCACAATAGTATACATTTTCAAACTCATCACCACAATGGGTTCCACCAATAATGGATGGGAAAGCATTAATTGATCCTGGACCATTGTAAGATGATTCTTACAATGTGGACCTGCAATGTAGTCTAATTTCTAAGTTGCTAATCTACAAAAACATAGGAGTAGAGAGGATACAAATCTTAAGAATACATGACCTAAAACCTCTACACCAGAACGCTTACTGGAAGCATTTGGTTGTATTATTGATGCATAAATATTTACACAAGATTATCAAAGGATAATCATAGCATATCATGTATATTTCTTAAAAATAATGTTTCCCCGTATATAGTATGTGGCAGGCTAGGCAGTCACCCACCAAACACGTCAATCATTGGTGAGATCAATCCTCTAGCTAGGAAAATCTTGAATATTTTTCAATACAACATTACAATCACCCAACAAAAAAAAGAATTAATGTGCTTCACAACTTCAAGATACATAACTTCACACCTTAGAGCTTCATGTTGCAAAACATAGCATTCCACTGCATAACGCTACAAATTCAAGCTATGCAACTTCAAATATCGCTATGAATTCACAATCGTATCCATTTCCAAACTCTTCACCACAATTGGTTCCACCAAGAATGGATAGGAAAACCTAAATTGATTCCAGAACGTTGTAAGATGATTCTTACGATTTGGACCTACAATGTAGGCTAATTTCCAAGTTGTTAATCTAGAAAAGCATAGGAATGGAGAGGATACAAAGCTTAAGAATACATAGCTTAAAACATCTACACCAAAATGCTTACTGGAATCATGTGATTGTACTATTGATGCATCAATATGTACACAATATTATCAAAGGATAATCATAGCATATCGTGTAGAGTTATTAGAAATAATGTGTCCCCATATATAGGATGTGGCATGATAGGTGGTCACCCACCAAACATGAAAATCATTGGTGAGATCAATCCTCTAGCCATGACAAGATTGAATATTATGCAATACAACATTACAATCACCCAACAAACAAAATAAATAATGTGCTTCACAATGTCAAACTACATAACTTCACACCTTAGATATTTTTGCTGCAAAACATGACATTCCACAACATAACGCTACAACTTCAAGTTGTGCAACTTAAAAAATTGCTATGAAATCACAATCATATCCATTTCCAAACTCTTCACCACAATTGGTTCCACCAAGACTAAATGGGAAAACCTGAATTGATCTCAAACTATTGTAAGATGATTTTTATGATGTGGATCTGCAGTGTAGGCTAATTTCCAAGTTGCTAATCTAGAAAATCATAGGAGTAGAGAGGATAAAAAGATTAATACATACTATTTAAAACCTCTACACCAAAATGCTTATTTGAATCATGTGATTGTATTATTGATCCATCAATATGTACACAAGACTATCAAAGGATAATCATGGCATATCGTGTAGAGTTATTAAAAAGAATGTGTCCCCATATATAGGATGTGGCAAGCTAGGTGGTCACCCACAAAACACACCAATAATTGGTGAGATCAATCCTCTAGCCAGGACAAGATTGAACATTATTCAATACAACATTACAATCACCCAAAAATTAGAAGAAACATTGTTTTATGTTTTCCTTATTGTCCATGTCATTTTTTTACAAATTTCAATCAGATTGGGAAAAAACCTAAAAGTTTGATAGGAAACTGTTGTTGTGAATGTAACTTCAGAAGATATTATTTATATTATTATTATTATGTACTTTTGTTATTCCTCCTTTCAGGAATGTTTTACCTCCAATTAGAGATCTCATTAATGTAATTGGTCATCTAAGAGTCAAGGTGAAACCTTTGTTGTAAGTTGGGGCAATAGTCTCCAAGAGAAATATTATAAAATGTATTTTTGAGTCTCCCTAGGAGAAATCGACCCAGTAAGGTCTAGAAGTCGGTCCTATTGGACCAAAATGTCACACAACTAAAGAATGTAAATAGGGAGCTACCCTCCCTCGTTTGGACACACAAAATGCACAAGCAAGTTCGCTCCAAGAGAGAGAAAGACAAGTTCTTTGAGGAAGAAGAAGAAGAACTACAGAATTTAGGTTTTCTATCTTTGTTTGACATTGTACTAAGTGACGAATCTATACAGGGGAATTTTCTAGGTTTTCTCCCTTGTGGTTTCCCAAGATAAAATTATTTGTGTCTTTCTTTTGTGTTGTGCTTGTCTATCTTTCAGTGATCCTAGTGCATCAGATTAAAGGTATAACTTATTTGAATTAAAGTGAAAACTATAACATGGTATCAGAGCCACCCTAAAAGAAGGAACTATGTAGCTATGGAAACTAGGTCTTCCAAGTTCTAGCACTTTTCTCCACAAACTTTCTCGAAAAAAGGGCTAGGCTAACTCGCTTCAAGGAGGCACACATTTTGGTTGAGAAAGATTCCATTTTGAAGAAGTTTCATTTTTTACCTAATCATTGTTGCCAGGAGAAACTAGGGCATCAAGTTTTTGGAGCTTCTCTCCATATAATTTGGAAAAGGACCACACTAGAAAACTCGCCTCAAGGAGGAGGATCTTTCTATCGAGACAGAATTTTAAAATTCCAATTTTGAAAAATTAGGGTTTTTTTGTTGAACCCGAGGTCAGGAAGGTCAAGGAGAAGTTTGGGCATCTCAAATTGCTAAGATCTATTTCTTTACTATTTTCATTTGAGGTTCTAATATCAAGATGTTGAATCATACCAAGTTTGAGGAAAATCTTGAAGGATCTGACAACTTTCGAGCATGGAAATATAGAATCTCTCTTATTCTAGAAGAGAATGACTTGGACAAGTATGTATCTGAGGAAGTTCTAGAACCAGAAGGAGATGATGCAAAGGCTACTCACAAGAAGAACATGATAAGAGACAAGAGAGTCATTGATGACTCAATCAAATATCATCTCATTCCTCATGTCTCATCATTAAGGAACCCTATGAATATGTTTGATGCATTGATCAAACTATTTGAAGGAAAGAACATCAACTGGAAGATGACCTTCAGGAATCAACTAAAAAATGTGAAGATCCAACACTAAAAATCCATTTAGTCCTACTTCACAAGGGTTTCCCAAATCAAGGAGCAACTAGAGGCCAATGAAGAAAATGTTGAACAAGGAGAGATTGCAATGACCACCTTGAACGTTCTCCCAATATCATGGGACTCATTCATTCAAAGGATATGGGACAGGAAGAATCTAATCAAGTTCAGTAGACTATGGGAAGAATGCACTCAAGAAGAAGCTCGACTAGTGTCAAGAGAAGAGAAGATGGGAGTTGATGATGACTAACCCCTAGTTTGTCATACTAAGAAGGATCGAAGCAAGAGGGAGGATCAACCTCAAAAAAGGCCCAAAAGATTCCAGAAGTACTATAGACAAAAAAGGGACCATTCAAATTTTAGATTCTTCACATGTGATGAAAAATGCCACTTTGCAAAATATTTTATTAGAAAAAAAGGATCCACAAGGACAAACAAGAAGAAGAGGCATCATGCTCACATTATTGAAGATGATGAACCAACAAACAAAAGAATAAGAGAAGATTCTCCAAGTGATGACTAATATCTTTTGATATAATATTTTACAGGTATCATCACCCATGGAAGCAATGATTGGCTTGTAGATAGTGGAGCTTCCAAGCATATTATAGGATATAAAGACTCTTTTATCAACCTATTAGAACATGAGTCACATCACAAGGTGAAACTTGGAGATGACTAACACTATCTTATAAAAGGGAGTGGAGAATCCTCCTACAAATTGGATCCAAGCAAATCAATGAAGATGAAGGATGTCCTCTACGTACTAGGTTTGAAGAAAAATCTCCTCTCCATTTAGGCTTTAGATGATAAAGGATTACGTGTTGCATTTTTTGATGGCCAGGTACCCATGTGGCCAAGAGGAAAGACAATAGATGACGCAACAATAATTGGGGAGCAAGAGGGAGTCCTCTACAAGATTAAGGGACAACCAGAACAAGCCTTGGTTCATGAATCTATGGAACCAAGTGAACTATGGAACTAAAGGCTTTCACATGTAAACTTTAGAGCACTACCAATTGCAAGCAAATAAGTATTAGGTCTACCCGAGATGCAAGAAAAACATGAAGGAATTTGCAAAGGATGTGAACAAGAGAAGAATGTAAAGAAACCATTCCCTAGCAGTCAAAGCAAGGAAAAAGAAATTTTGGAGATAATCCACTCAAACATATGCGGATCCATGTCATCCAATTCTTTAAGCGAGTATGTATACTATGTTTCCTTTATAGATGATTATTCTCGTAAAACCTGGATTTATTTATTGAAAAACAAAGATGGAGTTTTCAGTAAGTTCAAGGAATTTAAATCCTTGGTAGAGAATCACACTGAAAGGAAGATCAAGACTTTACGATCAGAAAATGGTGGATAGTTCACTTCAGAAGAGTTTAAACAACTATGTGGAGAATCTAGGATTTAGAGGAAGATGAGCACTCCCTACAATCCTCAACAAAATGACATTGCAGAAAGGAAGAACAGAATGACAATGGAAGTAACGAAGGTGATGCTTCAAGATCAAGACCTTCCAATGCACCTATGGGAAAAAACATCAAGAACAACCGTGTATGTATAAAATATAACACCTCACTGTGTCTTTGATAACAAGACTCCAGAAAAATATTTCTCAGGCAAGAAACCAAAATTCAGCGATCTTCGAATATTTGGCTATCATGTGTGGCATACACATTAGTAAGAGAAAAAAATAACAAAACTAGATCCTTCGGGAAAGAAGGGCATATCCGTGGGATACAGTGACAAATCAAAATCTTAAAAAATATACTTCTCAGGATTTAAGAAGATTGATACCAGCCAAGATCTCACTTTTGATGAAGACTAGTCTTACAACAAGTCAAGACAATTCCACATCGAAGAAACTGAAGAACCTGAAGTTTCCAGAACCAAATATACAATTATGAAAGAGATAATCTAAGAAAACCATGAAGATCAGGACATGTTAGAACCATAAATAATTGTAGACCTTACTCCAATTATGTGGCACTACTTTGTGACATCATTCATGCATAACTTTCCAACTATGAGGAAACTGCATGGAAGGATTACATTTAAAGAGTATCAGTCAATAATGAAGAATGATGTCTAGGAGATGGTCCCGAGACCAAAACTTTGTAGTGTCTTCCAAATGGATCTACAAGATAAATCATGCAACAGATGAAAACATCGAGAAATACAACGAAATATTTGTAGCATGTGGCTTCTCCCAAAAAGAAGGCATCGATTATGAAGAGACACTTGCACCTATAACAAGATACACTTCCAATATATCTATACTTGCCTTATCCGCAATAATGAAATGGAAGATACACCAGATGGACGTCAAGACAACTTTCTTGAATGGTCTAGTTGAAGAGGAAGTGTACGTGGAGCCGCCACTGGTATTTGTAATATCCCAAACTAATATTTTTCTTTTATACTGCTAGTTATGGTGGTTGTTTGTATGTTTATGGGTTTAGGTATCAATTGATTTTGCATGCAATAATAGATCAAGTGTTCAAACCCAAGGTATGACAAAAGACTGAGATAAAATATGAAATAGGCTTCAATAATATTGTAATGACATACCGATAATTATAGTTATGATAGTTTTTTAGTATACAAGAGACATGCATGCCATGCTTCCACTGGAACTTCAAAAATGTGTTTTTTTCTTAGTTGTGGCGCCCATGCAAATATATAAGCCCTCTTCTCTTCTGGTCCTTCATATTTTCTTGAAGAAGATGGATGAGGTCCTAGCAATCCACAAATAAGAAGGTGATGGTCCTTCGGAAGGAATGAGTGCAACATGCAATACTTCCGATGGTTGTTGATTAAGCTATGAATGGCACACTGAAAATCAATTCGTCCATGCAATATTGATGTCTTCTCTTTCGGTAGATGAATTCACTATAGCTCTAGAAGTGCCAGGCCGGTCCTCAAATTCACTGGAAAGAGTAATATGGACACTCTAGAAAGTTTAGTCATCACATGTGGAGGTTCTGAGGACTTCTAGCTCAATAGCGAATTGATCCTTCACTGATCAATGCGCCCCCAGTGAATACGTTTCTTCTTTATGGTGTTGGATGTTTGATCTTTGAACCTGAATATGTTACTTCTCCCTATGAAGATAACAACTGTTATAAGTTGGGATAGATCTGTATGATCTACCTCTAAAAGCGAGTAGGGCAGATAAGTTTCATTGCCAAAAAAACTTGTTGGCTGGGGACTCACACCCTCAACCCAACTCGTTGTTGCTGCTATTGTCAAGCTCTCGAAACCAATCTCAAAAGTGAATAATAAACTTGGATACCTTTTTTGTTCAAGTTATCTTCTTATATAGCTTTTAGGGTTTGCATGAATTTAGTTTTGCATGCATGCAAACCTAATTGCTCATTGATGCATGCAAGGTGAAATAAGGCACACATGCTTGTTGATATCCTCTCTAATGGCCTTATGTAATCTATTGATGATCTAATAACACTAAAGTGGTGTTCCTTTATGCTCCTAGTTATATTAGTCCTCGGTTATTCCCTTTTCTTTAGTACCCGCTTGAACCTATGAGAATAAAATAGGTTAACGGGTGTCTCTGGATGATTTAATTAAAAGAAGACAGTACAGTCCTCCCCACTCGAAATTGTTTTTCCTCGAGAAATTCCCGACCAATATATCGAACCATCTATCCATGTCTCTCTTTGTCCACTTTTATCAACCAATTTATTCCATTGTTGGGTGGATCTTATTTCTCTTCGAATTTATGTTTCTTCTCACCTATGCTCTGTATTCCCTTTTTATATCTTCTTAGGTACTTGTGAGGATGGAACAACCTATATTTGGCTCCTCGTCTGAATTCCCTAGTGCACATCATACTTTTGTCTGGAGGTCTACCTAAAAATCCCTTCTCATACCACTGGTCCTTCCTTGAAGTCTTATGTGTTGGAGTTGTCCATTTCCTCATGCAAATATAGTCCTCATGCATGAATATGGTGGTCATTCCCTTTGTTGTGGCTGACCCTGAATCTTCATTGGGCATTCCCCTTAGGGATACCCTTTTCCCATTTGGTGCTAGGAACATTATCTCTAATGTTTGGTAATTTGTTGAGTATTTTCCAATTGAGTACAACCACTGCACTCCCAAAACAATGCTCATATCTGGTGCATCTACCACATAAAAGTCGTCGACTAATGTATAATTCCCAAGTTGCACCTATAACTGAGGTATCCTCTCTGTGCATTTCATCATGTGAACTATGTAGTTCTCCATCATGTTTCTGCTTCAATTCATCTTCTTATCTGCTATCTAAAATTACTTTGATGAGGTGTAACTTCCCTTTACCCATACATTTGTGATAGGGTACCCAAGGTTCTTTGCAATTGAAACATAAGTTCTTCCTTCTCAAATCTTGTCTATGTCCTCGTTCAACGATTCCTTCTATGGAACTGTCTTTTCCTTTTTTTCGGCGGATTGGTAGGTTTTTTTGGAGGCTTGTTCTTGGGAGCAGAATCTTGTAGGTCCCAAATCCTACTTATAGCATATTGTAGAGTAATTATCATGTAAGCCTTCACCCATCCACGGAGTGGCTCTGTTAGTGCCTCCGTAAATAACATAATTCGTTGACTCTCTGACATGTCAGATAGCATAACTGCAACTCTTTGGAATGTGGTTATGAAGGTCTTTGCACTTCCTGTCTTCTTGAGCTGAGCTAGCTCCCTAAATTGAATCTTCAAGTCCTTATCGAAGCGCTCCATGAGCCTTTGTGTGAAGTCATTGTATGACGTGATAGTGTTGTTACCCATTGTTACCAATTTGTGGTACCACCACTCATGTGCTTCCCCATCTAAATGTAAAGTAGTCAACTTGATTGCATATGTTTCCGTCATGGGGTTAAGTTGGAAGTGGGTGTCCAACTTTTGTAACCAAATTTTGGCTAAACAACTAGATGTCCCACCAAAGTTGGGGATAGTTAGTTTCCCTAGTGTACGTTGTAGCTCAAAATTCTGATTAAATGCTCTATTGAACCCTCTTGGTCTGTTCCTGCTTTTCATATTGCAAACATTAGAGAAGTTCATGGCTAAGTGAAACTCATCTCCAAGTGCCTTGTACTCTTCTATATAAGCCCCAAATGGCTCCTCTGACTCTGCTGGTATAAACGGTCTTGCATTGGGATTCTCTAAAAAATGAGGCATGGTAGGTCTAGAAGGCTTGTTGTATATGTAAGAAGTATTCTACATAGTAGTATATTCAAGTCTCCCATTGTTACTAGTGGATGCCCTATCTCCCTGTGCCTGTAGCTTGTTTTGATCTTTCCCTAGTTTATCAACCAACATGTTTATTTCCTGTGACATCTTTTTTCCTTTTTCCAAGTCATTTAAAGCACTGACAAGGATATGGAATTCCATCCTATCCTACTCTTTTGAGGTACATTTTCCCTTGTTAGCATGTGAATATGTCATAACCTCTGATTCTGCATCCTCTAGATTGATTTCTTCTAGACCATATATTTTGTGTACCTGCCCCTTCTTCTTTTGTATGTCAGAAAAGTAGTGTCTTCTGGATTCATCTAATGTTGATGATGAATCCCATAGCTGGCGAGGAACATGCTCTAATACCACTTTAATATCCCAAACTGGTATTTTTCCTTTATAACAATATATATGGTGATTGTTTGTATGTTTATGGGTTTAGGTATCAATTTTTTTTGCATGCAATAATAGATTAAGACTTCAAACCCCAAATATGACAAAAAACTGAGATAAAATCTGAAATAGGATTCAATAATATTATAATGACATACCAATAATTATAGTTGTGATAATTGTTTAGTATACAAGAGACATGCATGCCATGCATCCACTGGAACTTCAAAAACGTGTTGTTTGCTCAGTTGTGACACCCATGCAAATATGTAATCCCTCTTCTCTTCTGATCCTTCGTATTTTCTTGAAGAAGATTGATGACGTGCTAGCAATCCACAAATAAGGAGATGATCGTCCTCTGGAAGGAATGAGTGCAACATGCAAGACTTCCTATGGTTGGTGATCAAGATATGAATGTCACACTGAAAATCAATTCACCAATGCAAGATTGACGTCTTCTCTTTTGGTAGATGAGTTCGTTATAGCTCTGGATGGGCCAGGTTGGTCCCCATATTCACTAAATAGGGTAATATGGACACTCTAGAAAGTTTGGTTATCACCTGCAGAGGTTCTGAGGACTTCTAGCTCAATAGTGAATTGATCCTTGACTTATCAATGCGCCCCCAGTGAATATGTTTCTTCCTTATGTTGTTGGATCTTTGATCTCTGAACCTGAATACCCTACTACTCTCTGTGAATATAACAACTGTGAAAAGCTATGATAGACCTATATGATCTACCTCTAAAAGTGATTAGGGCAGATAAGTTTCGCTACCGAAAACACTTGTTGGATGGGGACTCACGCCCTCAACCCAACTCATTGTTGTCGTTGTTGTTGCTTTTGTTGAGCTCTCGAACCAATCTCAAAAGTGAATAATAAACTTTGATACCTTTTTAGTTCAACTTATCTTCTTATATAGCTTTTAGGGTTTTCATGACTACTTTTGCATGCATGTAAACCTAATTGTTGATTGACGCATGCAAGGTGAAATACGGTCTGCATGCTTGTTGATATCTTCTCTAATGGCGTTCTATAATCTACTAATGATCTAATAACATTGAAGTGGTGTTTCTTTATGCTCCTAGTGATAATAGTCCTCAGTTATTCCCTTTTCGTTGTTACCCACTCGAACCTATGGGAATAAAATAGGTTGACGGGTGTCTCTAGGTAATTTAATTAAAAGAGGACATTACAGTTTTGAGACACATGACAAGAAGAATTGTGTGTTCAATTTAAAGAAGTCCTTGCACGGTTTGAAGCAGGCACCCAGGATGTGGTATGGTAGGATGAATAGTTTTATGATGAGCTTAGGCTTTACCAAGAGTAAAGCAGATTCCAACCTCTACTTCAAGGTTGAGGGAGGGATACCCGTGATACTCCTACTATATGTAGATGACTTGTTCCTAACAGATGAGGATGAGCTCATTGCA
Organism: Pseudotsuga menziesii; assembly: GCA_001517045.1. NCBI lineage: Eukaryota > Viridiplantae > Streptophyta > Pinopsida > Pinales > Pinaceae > Pseudotsuga > Pseudotsuga menziesii. The sequence goes on along the minus strand of LPNX010809632.1, from coordinate 122,377 downwards.
GATACAAAGAGGATATTTGCCGCAGAGTTTGATAAGGAATTGGGGTTGATGCACTACTTCTTAGATCTAGAGGTGTGGTAGAGATCAGATGGGATATTCCTTCGTTAAAGAAAGTATGAAATAGAGATTCTGAAGAGGTTCAGAATGATGGAATGTAAAGCTATTTCCAGACGCATGGCATCAGACTTTAAGCTACTATGTAATGCTTCTTCAAAGACAATTGATGCCATGATATATAGACAGATGATTAGTTTGTTGATGTACTTGATGAACACGAGGCCAGACATATGCTTTACCATGAACACATTGAGCCATTTTCTAACATATCTGAGAACTGTTAACCTGATTGTTGCAAAGCATGTATTGAGGTACCTTAAGGGTACAATTCAGTATGGGCTCAAGTATGCGACGGATCAGAAGATGAACTTGCATGGTTATGTTGATTTGGATTGGGCAGGCAGTGCCACAGATAGGAAGAGAACTTTATAAGGTTGCTTCAGTTTGGGATCTGGAATGATCTCTTGGTTTAGCAAGAAACATTCGAGAGTATATTGCAGCATGTTCGGCTAGTTGTGAGGCAGTATGGATAAAAAAACTACTATCATATTTGTTTGATCTCGAGTTAGAGATAACTTGTATCTTCTATGACAACCAGAAGTTGTCTGAGACCCTAGTCTTCCATGACAAGTCGAGACAAATTGAGATCAAGTACCACTATATCTTGGATATGGTGCAGAGAGGAGCAATGAAGCTCCAGTATGTGGAAACAGACGAGAAGACAACCGATGTGTTGACCAAGCCATTACCAAGAGTGAAGTTCGAGTACTTCAGATACAAGTTTGGTGTTATTCAGATTGATGTTCCTCGAAAGAGGGAGTGATGTGATATGTCTAGAAGATGCAGGTGCACCTGTGTTGCTCTCTACATGTCAAGAAGACGTAGGTGTGTGATCCTTAGCTTCTCTCCACATGTTCAGAAAATGCAGGTTGTATGAGGGTCATAATACATCTGGGATGCTCTCAACTTGGTGGAAGACACCGGTATTATTAGGTTTCTCTCTACTTGTCTGGAAGACACAGGTGTGATCCTAGGTTTCCTTCCACATGTCTAGAAGATGTAGGTCGATCAAGGGACGTAAAACATCTAGGTTGCTCTCTACATGTCTGGAATATGCAGGTGTGTGATCCCGAGCTTCTCTCCACATATCAAGAAGATGCAAATGTTCGTAGGTCACTCTCTACATGTCAGGAACACACAAGTGTTTGATCTTGGGTTGTTCGCCACATGTCAAGAAGACGTAGGTTGTCTGAGGGTTATTATATAGGCCCCTGGGTTTCTCTCCACATAAGATGATGTCATGATATGGATATGACAAGATGATAGTAGGAGACGCATGTGTATGATCCTAGGCTATACCTCCTTGATGGCTTGCTCTTAGAGATGATGAAGTCCTAGATGGAATCTAGGCCTACATCCAGTATGAAAAAGGACTGGCTCTACCGTAGACGAAGTCCTAGATGAGATCTAGGCCTACACCCAGCATGAAAAAGAGTTGGGTTTGTAGAAAATTATAAGGACGTATAGATTCGAGAGATATAACTAGTCAATCGTCGATGAGATGAAGAGTTGTTGAAGCAGTTATGATGATCCAATGATGATGATCCAACGATGATGATGATGATGTCCAGATACTATGTCCAGTTGTGGTGATGATCGGGTAGGAAGAATATCGTCCTTGTTAAGATGAAGTTTTGTTGTAAATGTAGCTCCGGAAGATATTATTGTTATTATTATTATTATTACTATTATTGACTTTTGTTACTCCTTTTGGGGATGTTTTCCCTCTGATCGTAGATGTCATTAATGTAATTGGTCATGTAAGATTTGAGGTAAGACCTTCGTTGTAAGTCGAGGCAATAATCCCCAAGAGAAATATTATAAAATGTATTTTTTAGTCTCCCTCGGAGAGGTCAGCCCAGTAAGGTCCAAAACTCCACCCTGTTGGACCAAAAAGTCACACAACTGAAGAATATAAATAAGGAGGAGCCATCCCTGATTCGGAGAGAAAGACAAGTTCCATGGGGAAGAAGAAAGAAGAAGTTGCACAAGCCATCTTATCTTTGGGTTTTCTATCTTTGTCTGACATTGTACTAAAGGTGAATCTATACAAAAGAAGTTGTTGGGTTTTCTTCTTTGTGGTTTCCCAAGATAAAATTCTTTCTCTCTCTTTTGTGTTGTGCTTTTCTATCTTTCAGTGATCCTAGTGCATTAAATTAAAGATCTAACATTTGAATTAAAGTGCAAACTCTAACACAAACTCCAACAATTATGAAAAGGAAACTAAAAACATGTACATAGAAAATCAACAACTAGAAGATCAAAGGCATGAAGTCATTGATACAAAACACAAGTCATGGAAAAAATAAAACAGGTAAAATGACAACTTATCACATTTGGCAACTAAAAAGGCTATTAGATCGATGCATAATTACAAAAATATGATTTTTAAAAGAATTGGTTGTAATATCAGCTAAGGCCCATTTCTTCAATGATTACAAACAACAAAACGTTGTAGTACTAAAGGGATTCCTTCATGCTACTTCATAACCTTATAAAGTTGAAAAACAAACACATTCTTAAAGGAAACTAACACTAACCACTCAAGTTAATTCACTTCGGTTTTTATTGAAGCATGCAAACTGCTACAATATTAATGTTATGTATATAAAAATAGCATTTTTCATACTATAATATATATGCCTACACTATAGGAACTATGACATTAATGTAATTATTCAATGCACTTGTAAAGACAACTTTACACCAACCATTGAGATTTGCAAAACAAACACATTCTTCAAGGCAGCTGACATTGGCCACTCAAGTTAATTCATTTTCGTTTTCATTTAAGCATGCAAACGTCTACAATATTAATCTTTTCTATATAAAAAAATAACATTGTTAATACTATAATATATATACCTAGACTATAGGACCTAGGACATTAATGTAATTATTAGGTGCATTTGTAAAGACATAACTTTACACAAATGGTCACCATAAGGATTATAAATGCAATTCTATTCTCTATTGTAAATCATCATTCATTATTTATGCATTCAATCTTTATAATTATTGGTATATCCAACTAAAAAATTTCAATCAATTTTACCTTACATCACAATTGGTATTGCCAAATTCTTGACCAATTCATGGATTAATCCCTCAAACCACCATATTCTTCCAAACAGTCAACCCAATTGCCACAATTATTAAATAGAGGAAATATATAAGAACCAACTTATGAAGATTGTGTAACTTCAGAAGATATTCTTCTTGTATTCTTGGTGTGTCATTATTGTATTATCATTGTACTCCCTTTTGGGATATTATTCTTCTAATCAATCATGTAAGGAACCTTCAAACAATCAATGTAAACCCTACTAGTTGAGTCGGCCCAAAAGAATCCAGAAAGAACATATTATATTGTACCATAGAGAAGTCGACCCTTGCAGTTAAAGAAGTCATCCCCATAGGGGGGAAGTCACTTGGAAGACACGTATAAATAGAGAGGGTGCACCTCTCATTTGGACACATCACCCACTCAAGAAAGTTTGCTTGTGAGAGAGAGAGAGAGAGAGAGAAGAACAACTTCGCTTGGGAGAAGAGTAGTTGCTTTGTGAAGACATCTTATTCTTGGGTTTTCTATCTTATCTTATTCTTGAGATCTTTGTGTAAGAACATTTAGCTCTTGGATTGTACTAGAAGACATTGTACTTACTGACAAATCTATATTGAAGAAGTTTATTGGGTTTTCTTCCATTGAAGAGTTTCCTAGAGGAAAATGTGTGCACTCTTGTTTTGTTGTGCTTGTGTTTCTTTCAATGATCCTATTGCACATGGTTATTGTGTTATAATGCAAATTGTTTTAAGATCTAACATAACCATCATAGAAGTATAAAATTCTAGCATGGTATCAGAGTCGTGCTGATAGAATTCATTGCAACAGTGGTAACAACTACAATAGCTGCAACTGTCGAATATTAGGGCTCCATGTTTCTAGCCTTTCCATCCACGGATCAAGCTCGACTTTTGCATCATTGAACTTGACCTAGGAGTGTGCATCTTTCTATGGAGGAAGATTTCAATTTTGTGGAGTTGTGGTTTTGACCTAAAAACTATCAGGGTCAAGAACTAGGGCTCCATACTTTAAGACTTTATGTCCACCAATTGGGTTTGACCCAAGCATTCTCCAATTCACCCTAGGAGGGCACATCTTTCTGTGGAGGATGAACTCTTATCTAAGGATTTTCAATTTTGGCCCTATCACTACTGCTCTGTAAAACTATGGAATCATATTTTTTGCAATTCTATCCATAGATCCAGAAGAAATGTATCTTTACTCAACTCACCTTAAGGAGGTGCATCTCTCTCTCTAGTTACATTTGCAAGATTCCAAAATTGGAAAATTAGGTTTCTCTATCAAACCCTAGATCAACCAGGAAGTAAATTTCAAAAAAAAAATTGGAGGAAGCACTTGGTTGAAACATTTCTATTGGTAAGCACTATTATCTTTATTTTCATTTGAGGCTCTCATTTAATCAAGATGACAGATAATACCAAGCTTGAAGGAGCTGAGAACTTTTGGGCATGAAAATATAGAGTGCTTCTCATATTAGAAGAACATGACTTGGAAAACCATGTCAAGGAAGAAGTTGCAAAGCCAGAGGGAGATGAAGACAAGGAAAGACACAAGAAAAATATGGGCAAGGCCAAGAGGCTCATTGCTAACTCCATCAAGGATCATTTAATCCCACATGTTTCCTCCTTGAATATTCCCAAGGAGACGTTTGATGCCTTGGCTAGATTGTATGAAGGGAAGAACATCAACCAAAAGATCACCTTGATAACTCAACTCTAGGACATGAAAATGCAAATTTCAAAGACCATTCAATCCCACTTTACAAAGATCTCTCAAATCAAAGAACAACTCGAAGCTATTGGAAATCAAATTGAAGAAGCTAGATTGGAAAAGATGGGTGAAGATGATGACCATGTGTTAGCAGCACGTACGAAGAAAGAGAAGTTCAAGAAGGAAGATCATTCTCACAAGAAATCAAAGATGTATCATAAGTCTCACAGGTCCTAAGAAGATTACTCAACATTCAACTGTTACTCTTGTTAGAAATTGGGACACATTGCAAGGACTTGTCCCCATGCAAAAGTTCAGATCAAGAAAGGAAAGAATAAGTGATATCATGATCATACCATAGAAGACAATGAACATATTCAGGAGAAGGCAAGAGAAGATTGTTCAAGAGGGATATATATTCTCTCACAAGTTTGATTCGGATAGAAAATGATATTGTTCAGTTGTGTACATATTTATGTTCCGAGAATTAGGAAGTGTATTATGCATGTTAGAGTGAATGCATTGATGAACAATATATTATTAATGTGCATGTGATGGGTAAGTAGCCTATGGTGTTGCACAACATTCCTTAAGGCATTATTGTTCATCTCGAACGAAACCTCTTTACTAACATGTTGGGAGCAGTGCACGCTCTTAATTATGTTCTGGTATAGATGAAAAGCATCTAGAAAGTTACTGTATGTATATGACATATGGATGAGTGTTGTGTTGAAGCATTGGCTAAAATAGTTGCATAACTGTGTGATTTATGCATTTTCAATGTAATGTCAATATGATTTGATGATTATGAAATGCTATGTTTTGATAATTATGAAATATTCCTAATCATATGACTGAATTTGACTTGTAGGAAATATCATGTGCTATGACCTACAAGAGAAGGACGATGAGACTTGTTTTGAAGAACAAGTGATTATTCAGCAACAACCTTCATTCTACAAAAGTACAAGGCAAGATTTGTGGCTGGTGGCTCTCCCATAAAGAAGGAATTGACTATGAGGAGATACAGTTTGATTAGAGTTATACTTGTGATAGCTTGTCAATGATGAATTAGAAGGTACACCAAGTGGACGAGAATCAACTTTCATGGATTGTGTAGTAGAAGTGTACATGGAACAACCACTAGGATTTTAGACACGTGATAGAGAATCACGTGTGCAGATTGAAGAAGGCTCTGTACGAGCTCAAAAGACACCCAAGACATAGCACTCCAAAACATACAGTTACTTGATGAGCTTGAGGATCACCTAGAGTGATGTAGATATTAACATTTGCTACAAAGTTGAAGATGGTTGCTTACAAAGGATGAGAAGATCATAGTTGGGTGCAAGAGGGAGCTTTCAACAGAGTTCGAGATGGAGGATATTGGTATCCAATGACCTTGAGAGCAAGAAGCTCATCTCAGTATACTCATTTAATGGGAGATGACATAAATAGATACATGGAAGATCAACAACAAAGAAGGATACCAATCACTCCAGTGCAAAATTTCCCGGTGCAGAGAGTATAAGATATTAAGATACAGAGGGAGGATAGTGCTTAGTTACAGAGGGAGCAGGAAAGCTCCGCTTCAAAGGGAGTGACTACAACACAAATTTAGGAAGCAGATTAAGAGATATTATCACTTAGCCTCTATCCATGGCAAGGGTTGCTTTCCTCATCATCTCAGGGGTATGCTCAGAGTGATACCAAATGTATCTCCTCACGAAGAGGAAGTATATGTGGAGATGCTTGTAACAAACACCCATGACATGATACAACAAGATAAATGGATTTGTGACGAGCTTGGGCTTTACCAAAAGTAAAGCAGATTCCAACCTTTACTTCAAGGTTGAGGATGGAAAACCAATAATACTACTATCATATGTAGATGACATGTCCTGAAATATGGCGAGAATCTCATTGTAGAAACGAAGAAGAATCTTGCGACAAAGTTCGAGATGAAAGACCAAGGTATGATGAACTACTTCTTAGGTCTTGAAGTGTGACATAATCCATATGAGATTTTCCTTGTCCAAGGAAAATATGCAGTAGAGATCCTTAAGAGATTTGGGATGATAGATTGCAAGGCTATGGCTACACAAATGGCATCGAACTTGAAGTTGTTTTGTGATACTACTTCAGAGGCAATTGATGCCACAATATACAAACGAATGATTGGTTCGTTGATGTACTTGGCGAACACAAGGCCAGATATATGCTTTGATGTGAACGCATCGAGTTAGTACATGGTAGTGCCAAGATGTGTTCACCTGATTGCGGTAAAGCATGTGTTGAGGTACCTGAAGCGTACAATTGATTATGGCTCAAATATGTGACAGATCAAAAAATTAACTTACATGGTTATGTATATTCAGATTGGGATGGTAGTGTCACAAATAGGAAGAGCACTTCAAGATGTCACTTCAGTTTGGGGTCTGCCATGATTTCCTAGTTCAGCAAGAAGCAGACGAGTGTGGCACTGAGTGCAGCTGAAACATAGTACATTGCAGCTTGTTCAACTAGCTATGAGGCAGTGTGGCTTCAAAAGTTCCTTGCAAGATTGTTTGGTCTCAAGTTAGAGGTGACTTGTATATTTTGCAACAACCAGAGCTGTGTGAAGTTGCCTGAGAACCCTATGTTTCATGACAAGTCGAAGCATATCGAGATCAGGTACCATTATATTAGAGATATGGTATAGAGAGGAGCGGTGAAGCTCTAGTATGTGGTGACAGACAAACAAATACTCGATGTGTTGACCAACCCTCTGTCGAGAGTGAAGTTTGAGTAAACCTTGGAGTTGTCCAAATCGATGTGCCTCGACAGAGGAAGTAGTGAGCGACATAGCATGTGTGAGATGCAGATAGTCACTTAGTGACAGAATTTGTGCTCATGGTTGGGACTCCACTTGAGGTGATGTTATAGTGGGTAGTCACATTGAATAATGTGTATCTTGGACTACACTCATGAGGATGCAGTAGATAGTCACAGTGGTGACGTAATGTCCTGACTGCTGGTTCTATGTCGGGCAACACACATGTGTGAAGACACACGTATTTACTCTTGGGTGGATCTCCACATGTTGTGACGCAGTAGCAGGTAGTCACTATGTGTGACGTATATATATTCCTAGGATACACTTAGAGTCGTGTTGTCGTGATGTACGAAGACGTAGGTAGCCACTTAGTGATGAGTCATGTGCTATTGGGAGGTTCTCCACTTGATGTGGCATGGTAGAAGGTAGTCATTGGGTGATGTAATGTTTAATCCTAGGCTACACTCACGAGATGATGTCAATGTGACATGATGGCAAGGAGTCACTATGTGACGTAATGTATATTCCTAAGCCACACTCATGACGTAATTTGTCCTCCTAGGTTGTTCACACTTGATGGCTTTCTTCTAGACAACTTCTTATGATGTATAGATTCGAGAGATGTCAGAAGTCAATGGTCTGAGTACAAAGCTGCAGCAATTGTGATCATGATCATGTTAGAAGAATACCTTCTGTGTTAAGAGGGAGTGTTGAAGATTGTGTAACTTCGAAAGATATTCTTCTTATATTCTTGATGTGTCATTATTGTATTATCATTGTACTCCCTTTCGGGATATTTTTATTGTAATCAATCATGTAAGGAACCTGCAAGGAATTAATGTAAACCCTCCTAATTGAGTCAGCCAAGAAGAATCCAGAAAGAACATATTATATTGTATCATAGAGAAGTCAACCCTGGCAGTTAGAGAAGTTGGTCCCATAGGGGTAAAGTCACTTGGAAGACAAGTATAAATAGAGAGGGTGCACCTCTCATTTGGGCATGTCACTAACTCAAGCAAGTTCGCTAGTGAGAGAGGGAGAGAAGAACAAGTTCTCTTGGGAGAAGAGTAGTTGCTTTGTGAAGACATCTTATTCTTGGGTTTTCTATCTTAGCTTATTCTTGGGATCTTTGTGGAAGATCTGTTAGCTCTTGGATTGTACTAGAAGACATTGTACTTAATCACGAATCTATACTAAAGAAGTTTGTTGGGATTTCTTCCCTTGAAGGGTTTCCTAGAGGAAAATCTGTGTACTCTTGTTTTGCTCTGCTTGTCTTTCTTTCAATGATCCTATTGCATATGGTTATTGTGTTATAATGCAAATTGTTTGAAGATCTAACACCAACTGCCTCATAGTTTCTAAATAGAGGAAATATATAAGAAGATGAGAGAAGATATAAAGGAAATTCCAAATTTGGTAAAACAATTAGCAAGGAATTTTGTTAGTCAACCCATGGATTAATCCCTCAAACCACCATATTCTTCCAAACCGTCAACTAAACTGACAACATAGTTCCTAAATAATATATATATATATAAGAGAAGGGAAGATATAAGCTAAATTCAACATTTGGTAAAATAATTAGCAAGGAATTTCGGCATAATAATAAAGGATAATGTCAATCAAGAAGTTGAAGAAGATAGTCACAACAAGATTAGGAAAATCAAGCTCACTACTTCTCTAATGAAATAAAAATGAAGAAACCGAAACTGAAGAAACAAATCGATTTAGATTTCCAATCCAACTCATAATGGAATTGATGGAAAACACATTGAATTGAAGGAGCCTAAGGAAGAGCTAGAACCTACTCCTATAAGGCTATAACGAATGAAAGACCAATAACCCCTCTCAAGGAAGAGTATTTTGAACTCATGCAAGCTAACCAAAATGCCTTCAAAAGTTTAATGGAACTTAATGGTGTTAATAACGGATTATTGGAAAAGGAAAAGAATCATATTTGAAGGAAAGAAATAATTTGGTGCTACAAAAATTTCAAGCAAGGGAATCGTTCATCCGATCTTAGGGACAAAAAGGGGGTTGTTTCGAAGGAGGATAATAAAAACAAAGAACATTGTAGCTCAACCTCTCGAAATAGTTGTAAAATTCAAGTGCATGAAATTGGCCTACCTTCATCCATCACCATACCCTTGAGTTTCCAATTAGATTATCTAAGTTATGGTTCTCGCTTTGATGGGACTATGAAAATGAGATTCACAAAGGATAGTCATAAATATTATTGGAGAACAAAAAAGACATATCCTTCCCAAATAAACACATGAAGTCTTCAGAATAAGCAACTCATTTACAAGGATCCAATTTCACTAATAACCCACATATTCTGACAAATCTAATCAAATATGAGTTAGTTCATGATTGTGGTAAATTGGGGAACTATTTCTAGGACTACATGCAGTGGAGAAACTTGATCCAATCTCTACAGGTTGTTGGCTTTAGTTCTGGAAATGGACAATTGGCACAACATAGGTGGGACAAGGAAGGCAATCTCATTATTCCCATATTACATTACCATTACATATGGGTCTCCAATCATCCTCTTGCTCTGATCCCTTGAACCTTAATTGTCTCCCTCATCCCATTTATGTACATGATATTCCCAATAGTTTTGTTCAATCTCTTCCCAATGCCTCAACTTCAATGCTCGTGCCTTTATCTTTGAGTTAATATGCCGATCAACAACATGTAACTTCATCAAACACCGCCCTTCATCATCTTCACTTGAAATACAAACTTTGATGGGCGAACCACAAAGCTTTGATTAGTAATATAACTTTAACTTCTTCCAACGTGATTATGAACTCTAGGACAGAATTCTAGAACAAACTAAGAGTTGATGTTGCAATGGGCATCACATATCGGATATATCAATTCGACGTAAACAATTTATAAGATTAAAGCTCTTGTGTCTCTCGAGAGATCAATAGAACCAACTCTCTTGAGAATGAAACTCTGCAACAACAATAGCACACTCATTAGTATGACCAATCACAGCCCAAGTAACAATAAAGAATTAGAGAATAGCATCTACAGGCAAGAATCTTCAGAATGGGTCCTTTCAGAAACCAACTGCAACCATAATTATTATATTGTCACATCGTCTCATTTGGACTAAATACTAAACATGGAAAACTACAAAGTCATTAAGGAAAATATAACGTATAAATTTATAATCTATTAAGGATATAAGGCATATAGTGTCAAGGAGAAATAATCGAAATCTTATTATATTAAAATATATTCTCAAAAAGGAGTACCCTTATCAAAAGGAATTATATAAAGATGAAAATAATTGGATATCGTCAACTCAACCAAGGATCTAATACCAACAAAATATCAAGAACATTGTTAAGAAAAGAGCAACAGTTAGAACATATGACACACTTTAAGGAGAAAGCATGTTAAAGAAGGTGGCAATGTTATGTATACCAGCATAGATCCAAATCCTAGGCTCAATCAAGCGCCGAGAGGGATCAAATATGTCTAGGTGCAAACCTCTTCTAAGTATTGCACTCAAGGAGTTTCTTAAGTATTGCACTCAAGGAGCTATCAACTTTGGTGTGTCATATATATAGCTATTGATTTGATTCAAACTAAAAGACACATTTTTATTTAAGGTCTACATATAATATTTTTATTATTTTTTATTTTGTTAGGAACCAACATTACAACATGTCCCCCATACATAGTTTTAACACCATGTGCAAGGCCCTCCTAAAACCATGGATTGTTTAGGAGGCCTTGCACATGGTCTAAAAACCATTTGCAAGGCCCTCCTAAACCATGTATGGTAAAACCATTGGTTGTTTAGGAGGGCCTTGCGCATGGTTTTAATCCTAAACCATGTACAATAAAACCATGGGTTGTTTAAGAGGCTTTGCACATTGTTTTAAAACCATT
>LPNX010809632.1:90670-108040 GCA_001517045.1 Pseudotsuga menziesii | reverse complement strand
CAAACTTTGCAGCGGAAAATAACTCAAAATCAGCAGACTGTAATACACATTTAAGACACAATATTTTGGTCAAATAGACCCTGGAAAAACCCCCTCAACCACTGGGGGAAAACCAGCATGCAGGAGAAAATTTTATTGAGATTCAGGAAAAATCATACATTAATTTTTACAGTCAAAAATCAACTTATCTTCAACCCAGAAATCTGCCTTGGTTTCCGTGCTATTTTCTTCTCGAAAACTGTGCCAAAACCAGCAGCAACTTTGCCCAGATTTCTGTACCAGACCGTACAGCATTAATGGCAGCCGTACAGCACCTCAATTTTTGTGCCAGACTGTACAAAAATTTAATGCAGCCGTACAGCAATTAATGCAGCTGTACCTTCCTCGATTTCTGTGCAAAAATTGATGCAACCGTACAGCAATAAATGCAGCTGTACTTCTCCTCGATTTCTGTGCAAAAATTGATGCAACCGTACAGCAATAAATGCAGCTGTACTTCTCCTCGATTTCTGTGCAAATAAATGCAGCCGTATAGCATTAAATGCAGGCCGTACCTCTCCTCGATTTCTATGCAGCAATACACCTCCTCGATTTCTGTGCCAGCATTTAATGCTCCTGTACTCCTCGATTTCTGTGCAAGCTGTGAATCTCTCTCTCAGCTGTCCTGAAAATCGAGCCCTCCTCTCAGTCTCTTCAGCAATCTCCTGCAAATGTGTTTCTCACACTTCTCTCCAAGCTCCTCTCTTGGAAATCGAGCCCTCTCCAAGAAATCTCTCTTGAATGTGTGCCAAAATGAAATCTCATGTACTTTATTTACCCTATTAGGGTTATTCTCATGACTTTTCACCTTCTACGGTCGAGATTAGATCTTGGCCAAGAGATCTATGGCTGGGATCTAATCTCTCATTCACTTAAATCTCCTAAGTGAACTTTATAACAAATTTTTACTTTTTGAAAAGTCACATCACCCTAAATATTTAAAAGTACACTTTATGACTTAAAGTCACTTTAAAAACATAATAAAGTGAAACTCACTTTTAAAACATAAAGTCACATCAAAAAGGTACTTTAATAAAAAACACATTTACTAAAGTCACTTAATGAATATAAATGAGACTCCATAGTTAATCACCCCTGCACCTAGGCACCTGATGCAGGAGTGCCACCGAGCTATCAAAAACTAACATAGAGAACCTAAATAGAGATGAAATGAACTGCAAGATAGCATTCCAATTGCATACAATTCCCATAAAACTTTAGTGCAGGTAGGTGGAAATAATTATAATACTGGCAGAACAGCTTTCAGCAAAAAAATAGCATTATTATAAATAGGCAATGCTGAAAAAAACTGCTGCACAAAGCTCTTTTGAAAAATGACAATCTATAGAGATGTAACTTGTATGAATATGTTATAACCTGTTCAGTTTGAGGCAGTGTTCCACGCGGACGCATCTCCCAGGGTTGGGGGCATCATGCCCACTGCTTTTCCCACGCCCCAGGTGCTGGGAGGCTCCATGGCAAACGTTTCTCAGCGCCCCCCCTTTCTGCGAAACTTGGGGAAACGCAGGTCTAGGAGTTTCCCGGATTGGCGGGCTCCCACACGCCCCCTCCTGAAAAATGGGGGGCTCTCACAGACCCCCACCCCCCTCGAATTTTTAATTTTTTTTACTTAAAAACAAAAATGGTTGATCTTAAATTTTAGTCTTTTACACTAAATGGTCATTATAAATCAAAATAGAAACAAATAAAAAGAAACACGCGTTGATATGATATGCTTGGCTATAACAATTACATTTACATTACACTAAACTCTTCAAGAACATAAGAGTTTATATGTTGGGGTTCATATTTTTATTATTTTTCTATTTTTTTATAATTTTAGAGACCTCGACGCCCCCCCGCCCCCCTGTCCCCCAAAATACCCCAAAATTTTGGGGTGTCTCTACACGACCCAATATGCGTTTCCCCGCTCCCACGCTCCGGTGTCCCAGAAACTTGGTCGAACACTGGTTTGAGGTAATGGGTTGCTTTTGGCAATTCAAACTACAATCCAACTTAATAAATGTTAGTTTTCCAAACCCTAGGAAACTACTGTCTTTATGTTCTCAACTAAACAAGGTTGTTATTTAATTGTAGAAATTAAATTCTTCACATAGAAGTAATCACACATATAGCTGGAAAATTAACAGAAGAAGCATAAACACAATATACAGATAATTACTCCAAAACAGTTTTTCATTAACAATTCAAAGCTTACAAAAAAATCTCCACAACTGTCAAACTAACAGCTGTAAAAACAGCCAAAACAAAACAGATATGCACACTTACTAAGGAAAATCTGCCTCCCGGAATGCAAGAAAACAGCCTACTGTACTGCCTGTTTGTAAAACTGTAAGGGTCTGTCCATATGGATCGGTACGACTTTATGGATCTGTCTTATACGGACCTGTGTGCTGCTCTCTACCTGGTTGCTGACTCTGGCTCCTCTCCACAGATAAATAAAATCACCTCTGGCAAAAACTTCTTTTGAGTGAAATGAATGTGTCATGACTCATAAGTTATAACCCTATACATTGACTTGCCTTCATACTTCAACTGAAACCCTAATCTACTAAAACCCTAAACTCACAGTCAAATGTACAGTCGAGACTAAATTACTAATGTATAAAACTACATTTTATTAGACTCAACATCTAAATATAAGACTTTCACTTTGTTACTAAAGTGAATTACAAAGTCAAATCCCACTAGCATGGTTGATTTCAACTTTCGACAAGCGTCGTTCTGTATGGTGACCCGAGTTCAAACCCTGCAAGGTAATTGGGAGGAGTCACTTAAAATCTAGCCATGCTGAGGCTTGGTGTGGCACAGGCCAGTTGTGATCTCTGACTGATTTTGACAGCTTAGATGCCCTTGTTTCACAGTTTCTTAGACCATAGACTAGTCCCACAGGTCACCGACAAACTATCAAAAAAAAGAGTGAATTACAAAATAGATTTGACTTGAACTACTTCCAATACATTGACACTAAATCTGTGCAGATTTACTTGTCCAAGCTAAAATCTTCAACACTCTCGTAGCTAAAATCAAGTGCTTCCTATGTCATAAGCATGGCCATTATGCATCCCTGTTGTACCTTGTCGTTGGTTGGGATCCCATTGATGTGGGTTGCAAACCACATGTCTTTCCACTCTCCAACTTCCTCATGGGGTTTCTACTCCATTGTCCTTATATAGGGTTTGGGCCATTCTATGATTGTCTTGATTTTGCTTGGATCTACCTTAACCCCTTCCTTAGATACGATATGACTGAGGTATTCTATCAAAAACAACTAGTACAAACTTCCTTAGATAGGGTTGCAAAAGTTCATTCGCAGTTGCTTAAAAAGTAGCAGGAGCATTACTTAAACCAAATGGTATTACCTTGAATTCATAGTGGCCTTCGTGAATTCGGATACAATCTTCGTAACATCTTCTAACCTCACCAAGAACTGAAAGTACCCTAATCTGAAATCTAGCTTTGAAAAGTATTTGGCTCCATGGAGTTTGTCCAAATTTTCATCTATGAATGGAATGGGAAAAAAAATTATCGTTATTTTATTTAGACCTTTGCAATCTACACATAGCCTGAAAGATCCATCTTTTTTTCGAATTAACACTACTAGGGTTGCATACAAACTCCTTTTTGTGATAACTCCACATCTTAATAGATCTTGAATTAAGCTTTCTATTTATATTTTATCGTGATAAGAATATCAATATGGCTCGACATTAATAGGTTATGAGTCTAGTTTTACTTCAATTAGGTGTTCTATTCTTCTTTTTGGTGGAAATTCCATGGGTAGGTCTTGGAATACCTTCTCATGTTTATCGATTAGACCTTTTTTTTAGAAATAATTCTTATATTTACAAGGCCATGTTTACAATCATACCCACTCAAGGATTTGAACACAGGTCTCCACGTTAATACAAGACCGATCACCCCGTTGTTTGCTGATAGAACACATTCTTGTGGTTATAGATTAAACCTTGAAACTTTGGGTGTTGGAGGTAGCCTACTTCTAACACTATTATCTCCATCTGATGACATTGTGCCACATAAGTTGGTGCCCTTTTTCGAATCACTCTCTATTTTTCTCGAAGATATAATTTGGCTAGGAGGTGTTTGGAACCCCTGCAATTTGTATTTTCTTTCCTCCCACTCGAATTTAATAAATTGCTTTGGTGATTTATATAATAGGTATTGTTGTCACATACATCATAGTTGGGCTACCATTGTTCTTGAGCAGTCTTGAGCACATTTTTGAGTCAATCCTTTACTCTGAGATCAACAGATGATGACCTTCAAATCGATGATCACTCTCATTCAGTGGATCCAAAGCATGCAGTTTGACTAGTTCTATGCCATGACTGAGCCTCATGACCCCATATTTGATGACTGAGTTAGCCATTTTCATGACCCAGAGCAGATTTATGACAGTGCCCATGATGTACAACAGCAGCAACAGTGTTTTAGTGCCCTTCAGATTGTTCAGATTGGATGTAGGTATATGACCGAGGTGATATATGGATTTGTACATATGGATTTTCTTTCTTTGCTCTATTGTCTATTTTAGCAGTGAGACTTGGTTAATGGGGGTTGTATGTTGGCGATATTCTATTTCTTTTTCTGGAATCTAAAGTATAAGTGTTCTCGTTGCTATGTCCAAGAGATTCTTTTGTATAATCATTGGTCATGTCCTACTTGTAGTATGGATTTGGTCATTTCCCTTAGGGGACACAGCTTGCTAGCCCTAGCACCACCTTCACTGTCTCCATCCATCTGTGGCCTTCCCTTCTTTATGTTTAACCTTGACTTGTAACTTGACTAGTGACATCTAGGATTTCACCCACCTTCACCTCTATGTTAGAATAGGTCTCCATGTTTAAATTGTGTCTCGATGTTGGTTTGTGTGATTCTTATCACAAAGATGGTCTTCCTCTAGCTCTTGAACACAAGTAGTCTTACAAAAAATGTCTTTAGACACTAAGGCATCGAAACTTAAATGCTTATTCTAAATAGATGTCTAGCCAGCAACACAAAAAATGTGTCTTTAGACACTATTGAAAATAAAATTAAAGTTAGCCAGTTGCCAAGAGATGAGCACTCATCTTTTGTATGATGTGAGGTTGTTTTCCCCCAAAGGTCAACAGGGTGGTCACTCATCGCACTTATAGATGGTGGTGGGCAATGGAGGTCATACCGAGTCATTATCTGAGGCACCTGCTCTTAGAGGATGGCAAGTTAAATGAAATAAATGTTTTATATGAGTTGATGGCCAAAGGATGAGCACTCATTCATTGTATAATGTACAGCTCATTTGCCCCTACAGGGCAACAGGGTGAGACTGGCTTGTCAAGGTTATGTCTTTGTCATTTTCTGGAAGCCCAGAAGGCTTTCCAAGGCACCTTCCTTTGGAGGTTAGCTAGTATCTTTTGTTGTGCAAATAAATGCTTAGAAAGGTTGCTTGTCTAGAGCCTAGTGGAGCTTTCTCATTATTCCACCCATCTGTGAGACACCACCATTCCCTATTGTTCACCTAGTCCAACTTATGTGTTGTGTGGATCCCTTTTTCCTTCATCTTAGATGCTTACAGTGTCGAGTGTCAAGTCATTCCCTTGGCCTTACATTGTTTTATTCACCTTCACCCTTGACTAGCAAAATGGCCAAATGTATAACTTAGTATACACTGGAGGTTCTTGTTCATAGCATCTAATTACTTGGATATATATATATATATATATATATAATCGTCAGCAAAATCTACTTGTACTTGAGTCTTACTATTAGATAATTGAGCATGCATATGCATTTTTGTACTTTACGGTATCAGAGTTTACCATCTGGGTCATTATTCGATCATTCTTAACCTAGTCAACATAGTTTGACCAAGTCAACAACAGGGTATGGGATCAGTTTTGGACGATGATTGTGGATGATGATTATTTGTGGTTTATCAATGTCCATTAGACATATTCATGCTTCAAACGATGGTTTATTATGATGGCTTGTGTTAGTTTCATGATTATCAGCATTTACCGACTTTATGGCCTCTAACGTACATTTTTTATGGGCATATGGTGTTTGAATACTCATTCCTAGTGGATTTGGACATTCTGAGTTCATTTGTGTAGCCAATTTTCAATTTCACGCACTTGCGAATGAGATATGGGTCATTTCATCAGTTTGCAGCATTTTAGCCTCGGGAAATCAAAATAAAATGCTTTCCAGTTGATGATGAGTTCTCCTCGGGCACCAGAGGGGCATATAGAGTGTAGTCAGTCGATTGTACCATATTGCTATGGGGTCGGGTCCATTTTTGCAGTCAGATGACGTCTAGGTTCAGTCACCGATGATAAATGAGCTGTTTTATGTTCCAGAGGCAGTATTTTGATGATGAAAATGGCTAACAAAGAAATCGATTTGGGCAATTGAGGCAAGGAAATGGCATGGAATTGGTTTGAGGCACAATGTTGGGGTCACCTTCATCATTCATCATCAGCTTCACTCTTCATAGGGCCCACACGTCCTAGCATTCTCCACTTTGGGGCGTTTATGTATTTTGAGGAGGCCGTCCTAGTGATTTTGATCACTCCATGTTATATTTGATTATTACACCTTGTGATTATGCCATGGGGCCATGCTAGAGAAGGATTTGTGTCACCTCCTAGCCCCCACCATGTGCTATATTATATTTTGTTCACTTTTCATGTGGTGCACTCTTCCTTGGGCGTCTTAGTGGGTGTGCCCCTTCTATTATTGAGTTGATCCATGTGATGTATATCCAACTAATCTTAGTCGTTGATTATTGTGATTGTATCTTTTGATCTTGGCCCTTGATCTTTTGGGACCTAGGTTTTGTGTATCAGAGAGATTTATTTATTGAGATGCTCTCTCATTGTAAAGGGACTTTTGGATCTGAAAATATCGGAATACAAGAAAACATCTGGAAATCTCTTGGAAGCTTTATGAATGTTCTTGAATGTGATTGTTATGCCTCTTACTTAGACACGTCAATGGATCTTGCATGCAAACGATATATTTTTGTTGAGGTCGAAATGATCTGTTGCAGGGTAGCAACTAGCTTGAGGGGAGACTGTGGAGGTGACTTGCATCATCTCTTCTTGTGAATCGTTTCATATTCAGGCAATGATTAATTGTTACTTTGTGCATTGGATTTTTCTCTTTAGATGACGTACGTTGCTCATCTTTTTCATCTGTGAATCAAATCACTTTAGTAGTTTGTATTTTGTAGGTGAAGAGGGGGCGCACTACCTTCATTGGGCAAAACGATTTCATTTCATGTCGAATCTTGCTCGAAATTGTAACTAGGTGGAAGGATCATAGACATACAAGGCGGCCGCAAGTATTTTCAGGTATGATCTACAAGGTTAGTATCGTTTTCCATATTTTAATCCAATTGTCACACAAAACCCTAATTGTTAAAACCCTAGTTTTGTAGATCTGGTAAAATGGATGCTTATTTGATGACAGACATCAAAACCCACTTAGGAATAATTAATTAAACCCTAGATCTAAAATTTGGCATTAATCCGACTCCATTTACCCTTGGATCTTGCACTAGTCTCCACTAGGTGGGTGCCCTCCTTGGGCTTGTGGTCAATTTCTTCAAATCTATAAGTTGGGTATGATTAAACCCACTCTCAATCAATAGATATATCATTCAAGCATATATATCTAGCCATATCACCTCCCGATCTACTCTCTTGGGTCCCCTTTGTCCCTTATTGCATAAACCCTAAGTGGATTTAATTAGGGTATTTCTCCTTTAGGCTAGATCTACCTAGATCTACAATATTAAACCCTTTGTGGTACATTTCTCTTCAAGTTGGGCAATTTTCCATTACCTTAAGCCTTCCCAACTTGGCCCCAACCTTACCTACCACATTCATCTTCCTAGATCTAGATCAATATATTCATCGCTCATCTAATGTATCCATTGTTTACCCTTTAGAGTGACTTAAGTAGGTGCGTTATCCCTCATAGGCTAGTAGGGTCTCCCCTTGATTATTCCACGATTTGATCTAAAGAGACAAGAGCTTGCCCATCGTGACAACTACCTTCCATTAGTAGTCGACAAGACCCTTGCGGTGTCACCGGTTAGCTAAATCACCTCTACCAAACCGAATGGGGTATCTTTAGTGGGTAGCCACACTTTGTGTGATAACAAGTATCCAATGTTTGTACTTTGTAACCATTGAATGACCAAGACAATGTATACTCCTCCTAAGGGCATTGTGTAGGACCTATATTTCAAGGTGTATTCTTCTATTTGTAGCTTAACCTTGTGACACTTCCCAACACCATTAATCTTTTTTCCATCTAATACCATAACCCTTATATTTGTGGCACTAGCTAGGTATACAAACAGGTTTAACCTTTTTCAATATTTACGTCTATCAAATTATGGGTGCTCCCTATATCTACAAGTATGGTGACATGCTCCTCTTTCACAAACCCCTTTAGTTTCAATTTGTGTGGTTGTGTGATGCAAGTTATTGCCCCTAGAGATATACTGTGCATTGCCTCTTCAAACTCTATATTGGTGTCATTACTTTCCTCCTTGCTTCTTTCTGTTGAAGTTTTAGCATTAGCATGAATACTTTTAAAATTTGCAGACTAACATAAACAAATGACAAGTGCGGTAAATAACATCAATCACATCAACACATTGAACACAAGATTTTTCACTAGGGAAACTTTTAAAGGACAAAAACCCCAAAAGCATTAGTAATTCATCTCGTAATTGAGATGACTGAGATTTTTCAATAAGATCCACAAACCCTAACTAGGCTATACCACAATTACATAGAAGATCAATTTTCCAAAAATGCCAAATGGCTTTTTACCAAGTTAGGGCTTTTCTGCCCTAAATTTCTCTCTCCTATCCAAAATAGCAGGCTTCCCGAAACTGACAGTAAGACTGCCCTAACCTGCTGATGCTCGCTTCCCTATACCTGTCTGTACCTACATTGTACCTGCTCCGTACCTGCTTGACCTGTTTCCCGTTCTGTTGTGCTACCCGCAGCCTCTTTTGCTTCTCGGGTCTGCTGCTACGCAGCTCGGTGGATGTCGGCTTGCTTCTCTACTAGCCGCAAGCACAACCCTTACGAGTCTGCCTGCTAGGTTGCCCGAGGGTTGGCCGTAGGCTTAACCCTCACGGGTAAGCCTGTTGGGGCCACCCGAGGGTAAGCCGCAGGCTTAACCCTCACGGGTAGGCCTGTGAAGAAAGAGGTTGATCCCTCACCGTGAAGAAAAACGAGGGGCAACCCGTGGAGATTAGCGCTGCCCGTGAACCCTTGCAGAAGCTCGGTGGGAGATAGAGTGAAGAGGTCTGCTGCCCGGAGATGAAGAGAGAGTTAGGGTGACAACCCTAGCTCACAAAAAACAGATAAGCTTACAGCCGTTGTAGAACCCTAGCTTAGGGTTTACCAAAAATAATTGTGAATGCCCTAGCTAGACTCGTCCATGCTAGGGCATCACAGTAATTGTCCTTCTCTTCAATAACTTGTGAAAACTTCAGTTGGAGCAGGTGTAGCNTGTAATAATGAAATGGATTGATCTTCTTTTATATCCTTTGAGTCACCTGTAAGTGGACCAAAATTAGAAAGATCAAAATAATAATATTTTATTCTTTTCAAATTTTGACTTTTGCCTTTAGTGGTACTAAAGATCTTTTTGCCCTTTCACTTTTACACCTTAGTGGTACTAGGGTCTTTAAGTATTTTTTACTTTTGCTTTAGCCTTCTTCAAGTGCCCCTATGGTCATCACATGTGGTCAAGGTGGTCTTTCATCACCACTCAAAGTACATCATCATAAACAGAGAGAATTACTAATGCTTTTATCTCACACTTTGTGTGACACCAAGATCTGGTACTAACGTGTCTTAACCAAGGGTAGCTAAGCCTTGGAGAAGATCGCAAAACCCATTGATCAAGGGTCAGAGTGTCACACATGCCTAGACCCAATCTAGGGCTTATAGTGTCTTCCTGGTACCAGACCAGGTGCCTCAGGTATAGGCTGCATAATTTGACACTAGGTCAAATACTTAGTAACAGACCAAGCGCCTATATTCTCCCGAAGAATGGCCCTCAGCCACGGGCTGAGTCCCTAGTCCCAGACTAGGTGAATTCTTGGTAACTGATCGGGTGCCTCCATTCACAAGAACGGTTACTCAGAACTAGGCTGAGTCTACCAGTGTTAGACTAGTTCACATAGTGGTCCCGGACCAGATGTCACCATTCAATAGAATGGTCACTCAACTGAAGGTTGAGTCCCCCCAGTGCAAAACTGGGTCCATATCGTGGTCAAGGACCAAATATCATCATTCAACAAAATGATCACTCAACTCTAGGTTGAGTCCACACCGTGGTCCCAGACCAGGTGTCCCCATTCTCCTAAGAGAATGGCTCTCGATGCTGCTCAGAAAAATCAACACTTTCTTCATCAGACCTGTTGTTGGACATGTTTGATTCCCTCTTAACTTCACAATTCTACCAAAAAAAAATTTATGCACATATGCCCTTGTGACCATTTGTCTCCACAATATCTACACCTATCTACCCATTTCTTATCTACATCCTAATGTTTTTGTTTTTCATTCTCCCTTAAATTAGGTTGTATATACTTGTTCATCCCATTTGTGGCATAGTTTCTTGATTTTTCATTAAAATACATGTTTCACCTATCCAACCATGTAAATGATGTCTTACTGACATTATTTTGTGTTCAACTAGTTATGTTGAATGTCTAGCATTTTCAATGATTTTGGGTCTCCATAGTTTTATTTCACAATGGAAGTGATCCTTCAACCCATTGATGTACATTTTTAGCAATTGTTCATTTGAGAATTTAGTTTTTCTTGTTGCAAAAACTTCCCAATCAAGTGTATATTCATTTATATTTCCTTTGTGTTCTAAATAAATGAACTTGGTATAAAAGTCATCTTCTTCGTCATAAAACCTCTTTAACAATGTGTTACACCTCAATGTCTGAAGTGTTCCTTCCAAATGTACCAAAGTGAGGGGTTTATTTTTCTATTGTAAAGGCCAAGTTTTGGGATTTTATTATGTAGAGTGTTAATTTTGGGGCTAAATACCCTTGATTAGGTGATGGCAGGTCCCCTTGGTTTTCATCTCAAGGAGGTGTTGGCTTTGTGGCTCTGTTGACTACCCTTTGGGTGGGTGTCCAGTGCCTTTGAGGAAAATCACTAGGACACATGGCCACACTCATATTTTGTTTTATAGGGGTGACGTGTGTATAAATGATGTCATACTTAGTTTAGCACACCTCATATTGCCCACTTGGACCTATTGTTTTGATCCAAGACCCTCCTCCTAGTCTCTGGATCCATGATGCCATTCCTTAAAGAAGAAGCTACATTGTTAAAAAGGAGGTTGATGAGGGACAAGCATCTGTTGGGGTTAGCTAGGACATGATGCCCTCCTATTGGCTCACCTTGCACTTGGTGGAACCTAGTTACACATTTTTATTCTTATTCTATGTCATTTTATGGTTTAGTCCAAATTTTATAATTTGTCACGAACTTTGCAGGCTCAAATTTACAAGACAATCTCACCTCATTTGTAAATCATGGACAAGGATTCAAATTATCTTTTCTTTTCTTTTCCTAATTGTTTATTGGAGCACTTAAATCTATGCATACCTCTCTCTTGAATGTCTTTTTTGCTTGAAGGATAAATGGATGATGTCCTAGGGTTTGATTTTGCACATGACAAGTTGATGCTAGACTAGTTGTAATAACTCATACTCAAGGGTGACCTAAGACGCACTATCTTGCTAAGACGCACTATCTTGTTTAACGTTGCTCTTGAAGTGCATTGGACTGAGTTAGGGTTTGTTTGCTAGCATTTTATCAACTTGCTTAATGAGACCTTCCTACAAAGGAGCTCTCCATTGTTTTGTTGGGCCTTGGACTTCTCTATTTGCGCTAATTAGGGTTCTTCTAGCTAACCCTTGAGAGTGCTAGCTTAGCCCTAGTTGCACGTATTAAATACCATCTCAAGAGGAGGAATGTTAGCCTCAATCTCTCATTTAGCTCTAAGGTTTGAGACAAGAATCTAATACCCTATCTATCAATACTCTTTTTATCAAATTTTACATATTATATTTTATTTTATGCATTGAAATATTTTAATACTGGAAAAAACCGCAAAAAATAAATATATTCAAAAATCCAAAAATAGTCTTGATTTGGTATTTCTAGTCCACCCTAAAATTTTGCCCTAGGTTTTTGTCCACAAACCCTAGAGGGGGTCCTCTTCTGACAAGGCGCATTGAGATACATGAAACCCTCATAATTGGTGAATTGGAGGGTGTGTGGTGTTTTTGGCTTATCCTCCAACTTTGCCCTAGTCCAATTGTCCTCTTTCCCTTGAGGGCACACGATTTAGAGTGGTTTCATTGGGAAGCGCGACATTTCCTTTGGAGACATGAAATTGTCTTGAAAGGTGTGATATTACTTGAAACTTGTGATAAGGTGAATAACTCCATTGATATATGATTCTTGGGTCTTGATTTGATATTGTTTGACTTCGATTGATCTTAGCTATTAAGGTTTTGTGGAAGGTATTCACAGCTTGTTGGTGGTTGCAGGTATCTTTCATTGATTAGGGTCTCCCCCTGGGTTTTGGAGTTACCTGAAGTGTTGAGAGGTTACTGTAATGTCCTATTTTGCTTAACCACCGAAGATCAATGAAATATCCCAAATCCCGATATTTTCTATTTATAAACAATTATGCGGATACAACTGGGCTTACAAACTGCCAGGCAAAAATCCCTATTTTATAGGAAAAATTAGGGTTAGGGTTTGTGAGATAGAATGCACACTTACCACTGATAACTGGCTGAACTGCTGTAGATAAAGTCTGCAAGTACTGAGATCTGGATCGGAGAGGAACTGATCTCTGTTGTCTCCGGTGAATGCTCTAGCAATAAGACGCCCAATCAGAGAAAAAGGTGACGCCCTCAAGGAAGGAGGTGCCCGATGGATCCGCCGATTTACAGGGCTGATAGCCTTGCTGTGCCGGAGAGATTGGCTGGAATATACTGCAGTTCTGAACCCTCTAAGTATGAAAACGTTTTGGTTCTCTGAGGCAGCTGCTCACGCCCCTGGTGGTCTGGAAATGCTGATAACTCCTTCGGATGAGCTCAGATGGAGCTGATAGTCACTGGGTACCGGAGTATGAAGCTGCTGGTGAGAATGATGCCTGAGTTTCGGAAGGAAACTGAGATCTGAAGGCCCAATAGCTGATTAGGGCTTTCTGGTGGAAAACCCCCTCTTACGGCTGCACCGTGCCTCTGCAACAATCTATACCTTGTACGATATAACTGATGAATGAAATGAAGAACAAGTGGTGAACCAGTATGCTTACCCGGAATAAGACTAGGATAGATGTTTCACTGCCGAAATCCTGTTAGCTGAAGACTCTGTCTCCAACCCCAACTGCTGTGCTGCTATCCAAGTGCTCCCAAAATAATCAATAATCATAAGTGTCTTCTCCTCTTGCTTTACCCTCTATTTATAAAGTTCAACTGCGCAAAACCTAATCTTTGACCTAATTAGGTCACTTTATCTTCTAATTTGCCGTTGACTTGCATGCAAAGAGCATGGTCATGCATGGAGCATGGAAAAGAGCATGGTCATGCATGGAGGATGGAAAAGAGCATGGTCATGCAAAGAGCATGGTCATGCATGAAGGTGGCCTTTGGCCCAGGTGGCCCTTCTTGACCAAGTGAGGATGCCGTAGATCTTCTATGGATGGCATCAGTCCTAATCTGATTCCCTAGTTATCAGTAACCGCTCGAACCCACAGGAATCACATAGGTTAGCAGTATGGGCCTCAGGGCCTAAAAGGAAGAGGACATTACAGTCCTCCCCGCTCGAGATTGCTTGTCCTCCAGCAATGCCAACGCAAATCCACAATCAATCAACTGAACCAACTGAATCCGAGGATGATCCCAGGGTCCCAAATTATCCTAGGAGATCTGTAGTACTGAACAAATGTCTTAAAGACAAAGTAGAAATAGACTTCAAATAACTGGCATATTCCCTTGAAAATTTCAATGCTGATTGTTTCCAACTTCTGTATTAGTCTTGCATATTTATCCATCCATCTTAGAAGAGACACACAAGATCCTGTTAGATCTTCAATCTCTTCATGTTTCCAATTTTTGGATGGTGTGCTCCCTTTAAGTGTTGGATTGGATACACGGCTTGGGATTGGGCTATCTTCATCAATAAAATCTGCAAGAAGATCTTCATTTTCATCCTCAAACCTGGCCATAAAAACCACTGGAAGAACTATGGTGTGGTATCCTTTCACAATATCAGCAGCTTGGTGTGAGAATGTTTTAAGTAGTATAGCACTTGCCACCTGAGTTCCCTTGTCACCACCTGAAGTGTGCAATGCAATAGTATCCTCAATCATCTTCTGTGCCTGCGCAGATCCAGCATATTTCAGCAAGCCTCCACAAGCTGCTGCAAATGCTTTCTTTGCTACTGAACTTTTCTCTCTCTCAACTGCTGGAAACAAAACTTTGACTAGGGAATTTATAAATGGCTTTATATCTGATCCCACATTTTGAACAAGAAAACTAATAAATCTTGCAACCCCAACCCTTGTGTTCAGTCCCACTCCTGAACGAACAAGCTCAACAAGACGAGGAATCAATAGTTCTAAAGTAGGGGGGTTGACATGTTTCAGGCATAGATCAAGAGTTTCCCACATAGGAGAATCCTTTGCAATAATGATACCAATGTCACAGAGTACATAAATTGAAGGATCCTGAGCTTTTAACACAGTCAGATGAAACAATTGAGGTGAAATATGGAACTCCCAACATCTCGCAAGTCGCAAAACAGATTTTGCAGCAGCTAACCTAAGGTGTGCCTTGTCAACTTCACTTGACTTCATATCCTCTGAGATGTCACCTGTTTGAAGAAGCTTTGTGAGCACACCAAGCAAACCTTTGATCCTTTGTCTAGCATGCCCATCTTTATGTGGCAAAAAGCTTTTAACAAGAGTCTTCAATCCATATATCTTAAGTTGGCACACTCTGCTAAGATGCTCAATCTCAGCATCCGGAAATCCTTCCCCTTCCTGAAAGACAGAATCACAATCACTCCTAAGTAGCTTACGGACTATAAATTTGATGACGTCCTCCTCGCGAGTCTCAAATATTGGAATAGCAGTCTGTGCAATACAACCAAGAGACTGCAATACTGTCGGAAGATTTTGACAATTGTCTATGGACTCCACCAGTTGCTTATACAAAAGAGACAATGTCTCCGGACCAGATTCAGCAGTTAATGCTGCAAGGGCAGAAACAGCATATTTTGCTTGCTTGCGATTTCCATCTATGCACAGCTTCTCCAATGTTGCATTGACAGATCGTTGGTTTTGAATGAAAGGGCCTGCCTTCACTATGATTTGCACTACCCTATCTTTAAGGAATTCATCATCTTCCAAAAATAGACGGTACAAGTCTTCTTCAGATCCTTTGAGAAGGAATGGGAAAAAGCTTACAATTTTCACTATTTTCTCTCTGGCCTTGGCACGGTCATCATTTACTACCCCAGTCTCTACAACCATACTTGTTGTTACCCAAGGCAGGTCTGGTGAATTACCAGTACCACCAAACTTCAGTCCTGGAGCTATCCCTGGCCTTAAATTACAAATTTCTTGTGAAACACCCTCTGTGATAGGAAGATGATCTGCACCATGTCCCTTGGCATCATCATCAACAGCCTTTGAATATAAGGAGGTACCCCCCACGTCTGAACCTGTTGTTTCCAGCTGCCGTTCCTCTTTCATTGAAGACTTTGCCGACTCTAGCTTTTGACCTTCCAAGGGTGCTGTTTCTGAAGAAGCCGACCTTAACCCACCTAGAGGACCCTGAGGTACTTGAATTGCAGCTTGAGAAATTCTTGGTTCATCATCTACATGCTCCAAAGAGGTCCTTGCACCTCCAATACCTTTTGGACCAAATATAAGTGGTTGATGAGAATGAGAAACTGAAACCCGGGAGGATGATGTTTCAAGTGTTGGAAGTTGGAATGGTGCATAGCCAAGAGGTGGCTGAAAGCCGCTGGAGTTCCTAGGACGAACAACAGACCGATCTGCTCCATTGACAGTAGGCGGCATAAATTGCATCATGTATGGTAATGAGAACCCAGATGGAACGGGAAGACCTGGACTACTAGACACCTGAACGGAATGAGAATAAGGTATATGCCCCACAGGAAAGGACTGAAGAGAGTAGGGTAGTGTTGCGTTCGCCGTGCTGCCTGGATTCATAAACAGTGTGTTACTATGCTCTGAAATAGATTCATTTCCAACTGCTGTGGTTCTTTGAACAAGCATTTGATTTTCCTTTTTATCTGAGACATCAGTTCCTGTAGCATTGGACTGCTTCACACAGTCCTTTACCATAGGAGAAAGCATCCTGGATGATGAACCCTCTACTTCAGAGTCTGCAGTATCTTCATTATCAGGTGAAGAAACGTCTTGTGTGGTTGCAGAAATAGGAGAGCTTTTCAATTGAGATGGAATGGCTGAAGAAGTCCTACCAGTTTGATCAGCCCTATCATCTTCTACCTCACCTTTCGTCTGCTGCTTCTGTTCCTCAACAACTTTTTGACGTTTTTTCCTGGCCTTTTGCCGCTTTTGATCTGCCATATCTCTTGTACGTTGCTGTTCCAATACTTCTTGTTGCTGGTTCAATATTGTCTGTCTTTGTTGTTGATCTATATTCGTTTTTTCCATGTTTAAAGACATGTCTTGAACCTGGGTAGAATTCTCCCCTCCAAACCATGACTCTCTGAAACCTGGAAATTGCACTTGATTTATATGCATTTCCATGGAATTCTCAGGTTCCTTTGCGGGCGTCTTCCCGAGGTTTGTCCAAAAGTTTTGCTGTGTTTGAGGAGTTGGCTCATTTGATTGCTTAACCTCAGTATCCTGTTCTGAAACACTCCCCTGGAGAAAATGCTTCATAGACGTATCTCCAATGCTCAGTTTTCCATTTTTCACTTTGTCACTGCCTCCTTGCTCTGTATTAATCTCTTTTGTACAATCCTTTGAACCCTCACAACGCATATCATTGTAATCAGATTTTTCTTCCACGATTATGCCTTTAAGGAGATCCTCATCCAAATCCTTAGGATGGCTCCCGAACTGGATGGTGTAATAATCTTGAAAGGACAATGCTGCACATACCTCATCACCCAAGGCTAGATATTCTTGATATCGAGGCAAGTATTGAAGTACTGCTAACCTATGCCCATT
>LPNX010809632.1:76099-89242 GCA_001517045.1 Pseudotsuga menziesii | reverse complement strand
ATTAGGTCACTTTATCTTCTAATTTGCCGTTGACTTGCATGCAAAGAGCATGGTCATGCATGGAGCATGGAAAAGAGCATGGTCATGCATGGAGCATGGTCATGCATGAAGGTGGCCTTTGGCCCAGGTGGCCCTTCTTGACCAAGTGAGGATGCCGTAGATCTTCTGTGGATGGCATCAGTCCTGATCTGATTCCCTAGTTATCAGTAACCGCTCGAACCCACAGGAATCACATAGGTTAGCGGTATGGTCCTCAGGGCCTAAAAGGAAGAGGACATTACAATCAACCTACTAACCTATTCAATTCCCACAAGTTCGAGCGGTTAATGATAAATAGGGAATTAATTAACGATTAATGTCACCTTGGGATAAAAAGCACACTATTAGCAGTGAGATTAAGTGGAAAAGGGGGTCACTTAAGTTTTATAAAGTGGCATGCATAATTAAATGACGAAAAAGGTCAAACGAGGAATAAAAGTCAGAAAAAGGAAATTATGAGCATCGATTATTATTATTCACTTTTGAGAATTCGATTTGATAGCCCAGTGAGCTTATGTGGTGTTGGGGACAGAACCCTTGACCCGCATTGGTTTCGATGGTGAAATCTATCCATCCTAGCCAAATCTAAGGGTAGATCAACCAGATCTATCAATGGTGTGTCCTTTCAGAGGAGTTTATTGAGTTGTTGAATAGAGATCAAGTTTATTGGTAGCAGGGTGCACCTTCTTCGATGGTTTGTTAGTGAGGGCATATCTCCCCTGGAAATCTGAGTACAAGGGGCACATCAAATAGAGGCATCCTAGTTTACTGAGCAAAGCCGAATTCATAAATTGTTGGGGCAGCGATCTCCTTCCCAGCTGTTGTGTGGTCAACTATTGAAGTCGTGAGCATCAGTGGCCGCTACATTCCAATAGAAGAAGGCAGCAAATTGTATGAAGGTTGAGATTTGGCATTTATGGCATAGATCTGAAGATTATAGCAGCAATCTCATGTAAGGGGGCGTGAATATCATCTTGTAGCCCAGTTGAGTCGAAGAGCAGCAGTGATTTCTTTTGTGGTCACTTGTTAAGGTAGCAGAGGTTGACTGGAGGTCATATCACCCCTTGATCCAGTCATATCACCCCTTGAAGGCCGTGATATCTTGTGGAAAGACACCCAACACTAAAGCATCCACCCTGGCTTGGCATTACTTGTGACTGAAGGGAGAATTGATCATTGTGGAGGTTGCAGCATTGTTGGGCCTGTTTCGATGGAGAACGGAGGAGTCTATCTGTGTTGGGCGTTCCTTTGATGGTGGTCTTTTATCAGCAGAGAAGGCAGATCCACTCAATTTTCAGCAGATCTGAAGCATGCATTTGGTTAGTGGGTGAGATCACGGCAGAGGTGATTTGGGCAAGAATACATCTGCATGCAAAGAGCATCACAACTCAGATTTCCGGTCTTGACATCTCCAGGCATATAACCAAGTTAATTTAATAAATATATCAGTCAGTTTGCTCCATTGTGATCATTATATAGTGGTGTATCATCTATGTTTATTGCATGAAATTTGCTTGAAATTCAATATTATATATGGCAAATATGTGGATGGGAAAACCAAATGAGAAACACTAAATGATTAGCTGAAGTAAAATAACAAAAATATCTGACTTCCTTTGTCAAGAATATTACATTGGTATCAGAGCATGTTCCTCGCCAGCTGTGGGGATTGGCATGAACATGCAATTATAAGCAGTTAGATGAATCCTGAAGATACAATATTTGTCACATACAGAAGGAGAAGAGGCAGGAACGAAGAAGAGGGAGAAGAAGAGAATACAGGCCAAGAGGATCGGAGTATAGACAGGGAAGAAACAAACTCAACCAGAAACAGGCGAAGGCAAAACAACCATGGAGGATGATGATAAAGTAGCATTCAATAGCCTCATTAGTGCTTTGAACGATTTGGCTAAAGGCCAAAAGGAAGAACAGAACGTAATAAATTGGTTAGTAAACAAACCAGGGGCAAAACAATATAACCAAAACAACAATAGTGATGGGGGATCCACTAGTGGTAATGGCAGTCATGCATGCACCACCATGTAGAGTCATCCCCTCTTACCTAGCACGTCATCTAGGCCCACCATGCCACAGTTTTTGGATAGACCAACAGCAGGATAGACAGTGCAAGCAGAGCAGAATGAGCCATTTGGATCATATCTACAGAAGTACAGGGCCTTGGGAGATGTTTTTCACTCAGCTATGACCTTCGCAGATTTATGTAATATGAAGAACAAGAACAGGCCTAGAGGCTTCAACAGGGCATTCAATCAGAATTTTGAGTAACAGCGTACAGTGGGAAGTGGACCATTCCCAACTTTAACGGGTCATCTAGTTGCATAACGAGGATTTGGGTACAGAAGTTGGATACCTATTTACAACTCAACCCAATGATGGAAGGAGATGCGATAAAAGTAAAACTTACCACATTACACTTGGACGGGGAATCCCATGAGTGGTGGTACCATGCAGGTTGGTGACGTTGGGCCATAACAATATCACATCGTACACGGATTTCACGCAAAGGCACATCAAGCACTTTGACAAGAAGTATCCTGATATTCATTTCAGAGAGCTAGACCAGCTCAAGTAGACAGGTAGCCCAGAAACTTTTATATCAAAGTTTCAGAGGGTTACCGTCATGGTAACTAAGATATCGGAGATCTGGCTAGTCATGTTGTTTACAAAGGATTTGGTTGAACCATTACATGAATGGGTTAAGGACTATAAACCCACCGCATTGCAGGATGCAATTAGCAGGACCAAGGACTTACAAGATTCAGTACCGACGAACAGATATCCTCCCAAACTGGACTTTCCCAAGAAAGATAAGAATAAAAAACCTTTCCAGAGAGATTAGCCAAGAAAGGATAAGATGAATGATGACACCAGGCAAGAAATGAGAAGAAAGAAACTATGTTTTAGTTGCCAGGAACAATGGGTGTCGGGTCACAAGTGTTCAGGGAAGGGAAAGGCTCATTACATTGAGGTATAGTGGGGAGGATGAGGAAGATCAAGAGCTTCGTACAACAAAGTAGGAGCATCTTTAAGATGAGGTCAAAGGGAGTGTTATCACTGCCTTGTCAGGAGTTCCCAAGTTTCATATACTCTCAGAGTCAGGAGTTATACAGGGCCACAGAGTTGAAGTTTTGATTAATGGTGGGGCTACCCACAATTTTATTGATGTTTCTTGGATGATGAGATGAGGCATTCCCACCAAGGAGAGTGAGTGGTTTACGGTGGCAGTAGCAGGTAATCATAGTATGGATTGCACCCGATGGATCCCCAAATTTAACATAACCCTCAGGAACTATAATTTGATAGATTCTTTTTATGTGGTGAATGTGTCGAGTACAAATGTGGTTTTGGGAGTTCAATGGCTTTATTTCATTGGAAAATACTCCATGACCTACCAAAACATAGAGACGGAGTTTCGAGACCTGATAGTCAGAGGGTTGTTTTGTGAGGTATGCACACTTACCCCGCTAAGGCAGTGTCGTCACAGAGGATGGAGGCTATACTCCGGCAGGGAGACATAGAGTGGGAAACAAAGTGCTTGATCACATTTAGGAAGCAAAGATCGCACATCACAACATCCAACAAATATATAAGCATTGTTGCCGAAGCAAAAGCGGGTGTATCCAGAGATATTCCTCCAAGTAGGCCACCCAATCGTGGATTTGAGCATATTATTGAGTTGAAGGAGGGGGCACAGACAGACATCACTACTTCTTAATGGCATCCCAAAAAAAATAAAGATGAAATCAAAAAAAACCATTGAAAAATTATTCAAGTTGGGTCATATACAACCCAGTTCTAGTTTGTTTGCATCCTCTGTAGTACAAGTGAAAATAAAGAATGGGACCTTATGCATGTTCATAGATTACAAGGATCTAAACAAGAAGACTATTAAGAACAGGTACTCAATTCCGAGGATAGATGAGTTGATAGATGACTTACAAGGGAAAAATACTTTTCAAAAATTGATCTTCGGTCTAAGTATCATAAGATACGAGTAAGGGATTAAGACGTTCCAAAGACAGTTTTTTGTTGCCTTTACGAACACGATGAATTCTTGGCAATGCCTTTTAGGATCACAAACGTGTTGATTTTTCCTAAGCAGCATCGAGAGCCTTTCTCTTGGACAATGGAGGCACCTGGTCAGTTACCAAGATATTGAACCAATCTAGCATTGGGGGACTCGTGCTAGAGTTGAGTGGCCATTCTTTGAATGGAGACACCAGGTTAGTTACCAAGATATTGAACCAGTCTCGCACTGGGGGGCTCAGCCTAGAGCTGAGGGGCCATTCTTTGAATGGAGGCACCTGGTCAGTTACCAAGAATTTGAACCAGTCTAGGACTGGGGAACTCATCCTAGGGCTGAGAGCCATTCTCCAGGAGAATGGAGGCGCTTGGTGAGTTACGAAGTACTTGACATTAAGTCAAGTGATGTAGCTTAGGGTTGAGGCACCTGGTCAGTTACCAAGTTATCACTATAAGCCCTGGACCGGGTCTAGGCATGTGAGGCACTCCTATCCTTGATCTATGGGTTGTGTGATCTTCTCCAGGGATTAGCTACCCCTGGTTAAGACACCTAGTACCCGATCTTGGTGGCACAAGGAATTCGAGTTAAAAGCATTAGTAATTCTCCCTATTTATGATGATGTACCTTGAGTGGGATGAAGGACCCTTATGACCAATTGTATTGACCACAGGACACTTGAAGAAGACTAAGAGGTTAAAGTCAAAATACAAAAAGACTCCTGTACCACAAGAAGTCAAAGTGAAAATTCGAAAAGCTCTCTAGTACCACTAAGAGTCAAAGTCAAAAGGGTAAACATGAAAAAAAATAAAACCATATTATTATATTCCTATTTACAGGGATCACTTCAAGTGATTGAGAGGCTATAAATGAAGTTCACATGCAAATCATCTTCATCTACACTTGGTTGCTCCATGAAGCCTGATATTTTCGCTAGTCTTCACAAGTGTGTGGCAAGGTTCATGTTTTGTGCACTAGCCGTTGAATTTTCCTGTGCAGCATCGAGAGCCATTCTCTGAGAAAAATGGGGACATTTGGTCAAGGAGCAGGATGTGGAACCAGTCCAGCACTAGGGGAACTCAACCTTGTGTTGAGCAGCCATTCTGTTGAATGGGGACATCTGGTCAAGGACCAGGATGTGGAACCAGTCCAGCACTAGGGGAACTCAACCTTGTGTTGAGTAGCCAATCTGTTGAATGGGGACACCTGGTCAAGGACCAGGATGTGGAACCAGTCCAACACTGGGGGAACTCAACCTTGTGTTGACTAGCCATTATGTTGAATGGAGACAACTGGTCAAGGACCAGGATGTAGAACCAATCCAGCACTGGGGGAACACAACCTTGTGTTGAGTAGCCATTTTGTTGAATGGGGACATCTGGTCAAGGACCAGGATGTGGAACGATTCCAGCACAAGGGGAACTCAACCTTATGTTGAGTAGCCATTCTGTTGAATGGAGACATCTGGTCGAGGACCAAGATGAGGAACCAGTTCAGCACTGGGGTACTCAGCCTAGAGCTGATTAGCCACCTGGTCAGTTACTAGGAACATGAAGCAATCTAGTACTGGGGGACTCATCCTAGGCTAAGGGCCATTCTCCAAAAGAATGGAGGCGCTTGGTCTATTACCAAGTATTTGACCTTGGGTCAAATTATGCAACCTATGGTTGAGGCACCTGGTCTGTTACCATGATATCACTATAAGCCCTAGACCAAGTCTGAGCATGTTAGACACTCCTACTCTCGATCTATGGGCTTTGTGATCTACTCAAAGGCTTAGCTACCCTTGGTTGAAACTTGAGACACCTAGTACCCAATCTTAGTGGCGCATGGAGTGTGAGATAAAAGCATTAGTAATTCTCTCTATTTATGATGATGTACTTTGAGTGGGGATGAAGGACCCCTACGACCACTTGTTTTGACCACAAGGGCACTTAAAGAAGGCTAAAGTAAAAGTCAAAAATACATAAGGTCCTTTGGACCATAAAGAACTTAAAGAAGGCTAAAGGTAAAATAGTAAAATACATAAGGTCCTTTGGACCACAGGGCACTTAAAGAAGGCTAAAGGTAAAATACATAAGGACCTTTGGACCACAAGGCACTTGAAGAAAGCTAAAGGTAAAAGTCAAAAATACATAAGGTACTTGAAGAAGGCGAAAAGGTAAAAGTCAAAAATACATAAGCACCCTTCGACCACCAAGGAGTCAAAGTGAAAATACATAAAAGGTCATTAGTTCCTTAAAGTACAAGTCAAAAGGTAAAAGAATAAAATTCAGATTATTTTATTCTTTTGAGTTTTGGTCCACTTACAGGTGATTCAAAGGCTATAAAAGAAGATCAATCCATTTCATTATTACACACACTTGGTCATGATCATCTAGCTGCTCCTAGAAGATTTTCGTTGGCCCTGGAAAAGGAGCAAGAAATTTTTGGTTTATGCCCTAGCCTGGAGGCTATCTAGCTAGGGCATCTACCTCATGCTA
Organism: Pseudotsuga menziesii; assembly: GCA_001517045.1. Taxonomy (NCBI): domain Eukaryota; kingdom Viridiplantae; phylum Streptophyta; class Pinopsida; order Pinales; family Pinaceae; genus Pseudotsuga; species Pseudotsuga menziesii. The sequence continues at coordinate 82,678 of LPNX010809632.1, read as the reverse complement.
AAACAAACCCTAAGCTAGGGTTTCTTCCACTACTCCTCACGGTGAGCACTTGTAACAACCTCAGACCCCTCGCAGCAGCCTCATTCTCTTCCTCACTGCCTAGGGTCTCACCCTAACCCCTCACGGCTACAACAGTAGGTTCACTGGCATCCTATTTGTGATTTCGGGCAGCAGCATCATTTCGTCGGCAGCATGTCCTAATCTGCAGCTAACAACAACAGTTCACGGGCAGTTTCATTTTGTCATCAAACAGCCCTTACATCTTCAGGGGCTGGCCTCCTCCTATCCGGGCATTCTTGTCTTGGCTGCCAACAGTCACGGGTAACCCTCTCTACTTCACGGGCAACCCTCTCATATGTTGCCTCTCCTCCAAATCCTCACGGCAGCAGCAGCTGGGTGCCCTATCAATCTCGGGCAGATACAGTTTGTCTAAAACAAACTTCGGGCAACCCTAAATCATTAATAGGCAGCCCTCAGAATCTCAGGCAACCCTCAGAAGGCCCACAGTACATCCGGGTAACACTCAACAGGTTTGGGCAACTCTAACAGAATCTTGGGCAGACATCTACTGGGTTCGGGTAGAGACTGGGTATCACGAGCAGCAATAGAAGTAACTCGGGCAATTGAGATTGAGTCTGGGAAGCTCTCCGGCAGTCATAGAGAAATCCAGGCAACAAGACAAGTATCTGGGCAGCCTGTCAATAATTCTGGGCAACAGTAACAGGCTCAGGAAACTTGTAAGTATTTGGGCAAGCAGCAACAAGAAAACTACTCCCGGCAGCAGACCTGGGCATTTGGGCAGCAGGAAGAAATTAGGGCAGTAAGCCCTAATTTGAAATTCCTATAAAATTATCTTTTGTGATTTTTTAATCAATGGTTCAAGCCCATTAGGGCTTGATGAATTGTTGTTGAAAGAATTGTTGAAGAACTCAAGTCATCTCATTTAAGAGATCAATTACCAATGCTTTTGGGGTTTTTGTCCTTTAAAGGTTTCCCTAGTGAAAATCTCTTGTGTTCAGTGTGTATGATGTGTTGATGTGTCGATCTATCTACTGCACTTGTTATTGTTATCTATGCTACAGTCTACAAAATTTTTAAGAATTCATGCTAATGCTAAAATTCAACCCTAGCATGGCGGTTTAGCTAGCTAGGGCATACCTCTACAACACACTCTTCACTAGGGTTCACACCATACTCTTCACGGCCAGTAGGAGCAGAAGAACAGCAAGCCTAGGGCATCTTTCGGGCAGCCCTAAAATTGCCACAGAAATCTTAGGCAAATATTTTATCCTGACGGGAAGCACCACGGTGACCTTGGGAAGTAGTAAATTTGATCTTGGGCACCTACAGATCACTCAGGCAGCAGGGGGGAAGGTCTGGTCAACCCACAACAATCTCGGGAAGCCCTTAAATGTTCACGGGCTTACACAACAGGAAATTCAGGCAGCTGGGAAAAGATCCGCTATATCTGATCCTGGGCACCAAAAAAGAAATCTGGGCAACATCTGTGGTTCTCAAGCAGCCCTTCATTGTTCTGGGCAGCAGAAATTAAGATCTCAGCAGAGTAAATACAGTCTTGGGCAGCAGCAGAAACTTACGAGCAGCCCGAGCAGCAACAAGAAGAATTTCAGGCAGCCACAGAAGTACATCCAGGCTGCACAGAATTATTCTCGCAACTCGAGCAGCAGTCTCGAGCAGTTTCTAGCAAACAAGGTCTGCTAATCTCGGGCAGCTGGAAAAGTGTTTGGGCAGCAAACTAGGTCTGTACCTTTTGGCAACAGAAAATCCTTCTTGGCATCTGACCTTCTTTCTTCATATGACAAACCTAATAGGGTTTGAAATGGTTGTTCAAAGCTACTAGGGTTTCACAATTTTTGAAGAACATTCGTCTCAGAATTATGAGATTATTTTATTGTTGCTACAAACTCGGTCATCTCATTTAAGGGATGAATTACTAATGCTTTTGGGGTTTTTGTCTTTTAAAGGTTTCCCAATGAAAACATCTGGAGTTCATCTGTGTTGATGTTTATTTATCTACTGCACTTGTCTTATTGTTATCTATATTACAGTCTGCAAAATTAAAAGAATATATGCACATGCTAAAATCAACAAAACACACATGCCACTTTCCAATAGTGCATGAATCATACATTTAATAAGCAGTTGCGTAAGTTTCTTTTGGTATTTTTTTTATGGAATTTTGATCTACAGTAAAACATGGGAGGAACTTCTACAGCATTTGGATGAGGTACTGGGAATTTTGGGAGACCAATCAATATTTGGAAAAATGTCCAAGTGTGAATTTGGAATGCAGTAGATGATATATTTGGGGTATGTGGTAGGAGCGAATGGAATGCAGGTTCATCTGGACAAAATTAAAGCCATACTAGAGTGACCCACACCTCAGAGTGTGACAGAGTTGAAGCGTTTCTTGGGTCTTTGTACTTATAACATGCAATATGTTAAGGAATTTTCACAGTTGATAGCACCCCTCATGGATCTCACAAAGAAAGGGGCATTTAGTTGGTTAGAGGAGGCACAAAAGATCGTTCAGAGAATGAAAAAGGTGATGAGAAAGGGGCATTTACTCGCTAGTTGTACTAGAGTGTGATGCATCAAGTGAAGGTATAGGAGCAATACTAATGCAAAATCATCACCCTATAGCCTTTGAGAGCAAGAAGCTCAAAGAGTACGAACGTCATTATTCCATATATGACACGGAGATACTTGCAATCTTACATGCTTTGAACAAATTCAGGCAATATTTGGTGGGTTGTAAATTCAAAATTAAAATAGATCATAATAGCTTGAGGTACTTCTTAGAACAAAAGGACGTAAGTGAGAGACAACAAAAGTGGATCAATAAGATACAAGCATATGATTTTGAGATTCAGTGTGTAAAGGGTAAAAACAACACGATAGCTAATGCCCTTTCTAGACAGCCAGCTACACTTTCTCTTATGGATTTTTCAGCAGATTGGAAGTCCCACCTCTTGGTGGAGTACTCAAAAAATAAGTTTACTTGTGAGTTATTGGACGGTCAGGTATAGTGTAGTAGATGATATCATCTACTACAAGGGAAAGATCTATTTGGTTCCAAAATCAGCGCTTAAGAAGAAGACCATGTAAGCTTCGCACGATAAACCACTGCCAAGACATCAAGGGTTTTTGAAAAATTAAAGCCAAATTCGAGAGAGGTTCTCATGGAAGGGCTTCAAGGATGATGTATTAAAGCATGTGAGGGAGTGCAACATTTGCCAGCAAAACAAAGTTCAACACACCCATCTAGCAAAACTGCTTCATCCACTACCCATCCTAGAGCAGAAATGGGAGTATTTCCATGGATTTCATTACAGGGTTACCAAAGGTATAGGGAAGAGATTGCATATATGTGGTGGTGGACAGGTTAACCAAATTTGCTCATTTCATTGTTATTCCTTCGGAGTATACAGCGGCACAAGTAGCATTGTTATTTTTCCAAAAGGTATTCAGATTGTATGAGTTACCTCAGCCCATTGTTAATGACAGGGACTGCAGATTCATTAGTGTCTTTTGGCAAGAGCTCTTCAGGTTGGTTGGTACCGATCTAGCTACTAGTACTAGTTACCACCCTCAAACTAATGGGAAGCTAGAAATAGTAAACAAATGGCTGGAGGGGTATTTGAGAAATTATGTAGCAAGTCAGCAGAGAACTTGGCTCAATGGCTACATCTAGGGGAACATTGTTACAATACTACCTACCACATGTCCATCCGTATGAATCCTTTCATAGCACTATATGGTTATGATTCTCTAACTTTGCAGACTTGATATTTGGCGATAGCAAAGCACCCAGAGCCAAGGATTGGATTCAGGCAAGCCATGACATTCTTAAAGTTCTCAAAGACAACTAGCAAACAGCTTAGAACCAGCAAAAATTGTATGCAAATAGGTACAGGGCTGAATGTAGCTTAGAAGTGGGAGATTTGGTGTATTTGAGGCTACAACCTTACATGCAGTCTTCCCTCAAGAAGAAAGGAGCACAAAAATTGAAGTGGCTTATGAGCGTGAGCTACCTAAGGGGAGCAAAATTCATAATGTATTCCATGTATATTACTTGAAGAAAGTTGTGGGTCTGTAGGTCACCACATCATCTAAGCTACCTCAATTCGATGAGGAGGGACAGCTGGTATTGATTCCAGAGGAAATCTTATAGGTTCAGGAAAGGAAATTGAGAAACAAGGTCATTAGAGAGTACCTCGTCAGATGGAAGGAATTGGCCATTGAAGATGTCACATGGAAAGGGGGATGTGTACTTCATCATTTGAGCTTACAATTGCTAGAGGGCAAGCAATTTCGAGCGCGGAGAACTGTAATGTCCTCTTTTGCTTAAGCACCGGAGATCAACACACTAACCTATCCAACTCCCATAGATTCAAGCAGGTGATGATAAACATGGAATTAATTAATGATTGATGTCACCTTGGGATAAAAAGCACACTATTAATAGTGATATTAAGTCATTATTAGTGCAAAAGGGGGTCACTTAAGTGTTATAAAGTGACATGCATAATTAAAGCAGCTTGCGTAATTAAATGGTGTGCATGTGTAATTAAATGATAGAAAAGGTCAAGCGAGTAAAAAAAGTCGAGAAAAGGAAATTATGAGCATTGATTTCGATGAGTTCATTTGGAGTTGAGGATGGAACCCTTGACCTCTGTTGATTTCGATGGAGAAATCTATCCATCCTAGCCAAATCTGAGAGTAGATCAACCAAATCTATTGATGGTGTGTCATTTCAAATTTTGTTGAGTTGTTGAACAAAGATCAAGTTTATTGGTAGCGGGGCACATCTTCTTTGGTGGTTTGTCAGTGAGGGCATTTCTCCCTTGGAAATCTGAATAAAAGGGGTGCATCAAATAGAGGCATCCTAGTTAACTGAGCAAAGGTGCATTCATAAATTGTTGGGTCAGTAATCTCCTTCCTAATTGTTGTGTGGTCTCCAATTGAAGTCATAGACACCACTGGCTGTTGCATCCCAATACAAGGCAACAAATTGTATGAAGGTTGAGATCTGGCATTTATGGCAAAGATCTAAAGATTATAGCAATGATCTCATGTAGGAGGGGATGAACACCATCTTGAAGCCCAGTTGAGTCGAAGAGCAGCAATTTCTTTTGCAGTGACTGCATGGTCACTTGTAAAGGTAGTAGAGGTTCATTGGAGGTCGCATCATCCTTTGAAGTGTTGAAATACTGAGAAGGAGTTGAATCAGTATCTGCACAATTATAAAAAAGTTAATCAAGAGCAAGTTGCTAATCACCAATCATAGCATATCATCAATGTACATAAAAATAACAAGATGCACAGTACACAATATTTTGACATGGAAACCCAAGTCATAGGGGTAAAACCACGGAAGCCTTTTTAAAAATAAATTTGACCTAGCAACAACTGGGGCCAACAAATTTAATACAACTTTACCAGCTACAACTGGAAGGGGCTACAACCCCTTAGGCTTCGTCAGCTATAACTGACAAGCTGCTACAACAGCTTAACTCACAAGATTGTGAGCCCTAGCACCACCCTACCACCCTGAAGAAAAAGACTACTGAACTTGTGGACCTGTCAACATCAATCCCTGAACTTCCTGTTGCTAATAACCTCTGCCCTCTAATCACTGACAAATCATCACTGTATACTAATATGTCGTTTCACTACTATACATTGTTTATGTACACCACATCATACACACTCACTGAACAAGTAATCATAAGACATGCATCATCATAGTGCATCTTCAAGTAGCATCGTCATCATATTGTATGCATCATCATCGTCGTCGTCATCATCAAGTTTACATCATAGTGCATTGGGAAGCATCATCATACCATAGAATGCATGTACATCATAACATATATATTATAGATCGCAGGAAAGCAACAACATCATAGAGTGTACAGTGTAAGCTTCATAAACATCAAGTGTACATCATCTTTACATGCATTATCATCATAGAGTAAATCATCACAGTAGCATGCATCATCATAGCATAGTAGCATGCATATGCATCATCACTATATATTATATATTACTGTATACATTGTTCATCACTATACATACCACTGTATTCACTCATACACTTCTACACTACTGTTCATATAAGTACATATACTTGTACACTTCACTGTACATACATATGCTTGGGAACATGCATGCCCTGAGTATGTTACTTTGTCTGTGCATGTCTGTGTAGATCTGCTATAGAAGACCCAAAATCCAACCCCAGGCTTTTGTGTGAGAACCTCAAATTCAGACCTCGGGCATGTAAAATGCCATGTTGCAAGGGGACCCGTCTTCCCTAAAATTTCACCCGTTCCCTGCGTTCCAACGTTCCGAGGACTTTGGAACTCCTCGGAAACGTCCCCAAATGGACGGGGACTCCATTGGGGACTCGGGGACTTTTTCGTCGTACCTTAAACGTACCGCAAAAAAAAGGGGACTTTTCAGGGACGTCCCCGAAGTCCCTAGACCAATCGAGGACTCCCACGCGTCCCCTTTCCTGTACATTAAAAAAAAGGTTAAAAAAAATTAAAATTT